>CAEGAD010102594.1:0-138313 GCA_903067055.1 Poeciliopsis paucimaculata
GTTCTCAGTTCGTTGTTTGTCATGTAACGTTAGCATACCGTACAATTATTCAGCCTGTTGTTGCCTCTATTCTATTTATTGCCTTTCAAGATGACATGTCTGTTCTTGGTGTTGGATTTTATCAAATAAATGTTCCCCAAAAATGCGACTTATATATGTACTTTTCTGCTTTCTGCTTTTTCTGCTTTCTGCTTTCTTATACTCAATTCCAACTAATTCATAAAAACATTTGTTCCTAGGGGAGATTTTGTGGATACAAATTTCTTACCATCTAATTACCATCTAAAGCCACATATGGCTGGTGCGACTTATAGTTCGGAAAATATGATATATAACAGTACATCTTTGAAAAGCAGAAGTGGAGCCTCCTGCACAACCAATACTTGTCATTTTCCAGCAGCAATTGTACAAAACCAGCTGACCAAACATGCTGGAGCTCAGCTTGGGTGGCTAGGTAACGGGCGAACTCCTCTGGGGTTGCTAGGTAACGGGCAGCGCCTGGTGATTTGTGACGTTACATTCCAGAGGTTTTTGAAACAGCTCAAAAAACATAAACTTATTGCCAAAAAATATATATATATATTTTTTTTAAGCGCTTGGATTGTTTTTAGAAGCAATTCATATGGAAGTATAAAAACGGGTAAAATATGAATTTTGCAAAATAGGTTTCCGTTAAGTTCACAGAATTTATTTGAACTGCACAAACATGGTGTATAACCCTGCAGAAATAGCTTCTAAATCCCCATTGTTTCAAAAAGGTTTTAATCGTTCCTACTAACAATCAAGATGCTTTTATCAACGTCATGACTTCCCATGATTTCTTCATGGATTTAGTGCTTTGACAGGTCAGTAAAGATATTTTACTTCTGTTTTTCACTAGCAGGTGTTTGAATCACCCCAAAGTGCATGTTTCACTGGGACTGTGCAGTCCTGGTGTCAACTGCTCAGGAGATTAAATATGTTCCATCTACAGCGTCCTCATGCACCATTAGCCAGCAGATTGGCTAATGATGACAAATATATCTCACCGCTTCACCTTGTGCACACTACGGCCCCCGAGGGGAACTGACGTCTGTCATATCACATTTTCTTGCTGCCACAAAGCCAAAGTGGAAGTGGTTGGCGAACCTCAGGTGGGTAGACGGGGGGTTTGTTGCAAATAGAGCGAAGGGGCTTTGAGAAGGAGTTCAGAAAATTCACCGGCCATGTTTCTGTCAGTGCCTCCCTTCAGGCCCATCCGCTAACCTCGCTAATCTGACCGTTCACCTGGAGATGTGACATGTGACAGCACTTTCAAAGCGATTGTCCTTATTACATGCTGCTCTGCCTCGGATGCAGCAGGGGGAAAAGTGTACCAGCTTCAGCTGCAAAGTAGCACATTGTGTTTTGTGTGGCGAAATCTTTTTAAAAAACATCCTCATGGATGAAAGTTGCAAGAAAGCATCCATAATTCATCAGATTAAAAGGTGAAATGCAGGCACACTCAATTCCAACTAATTCATAAAAACATTTGTTCCTAGGGGAGATTTTGTGGATACAAATTTCTTACCATCTAATTACTGTTTGCCTTATCTGAGAATTTAAATCACATCCACTTTAACATTCATTAAGAAAAAAAGCCTCCTTGGACGAAGATTGAACAGATGTGCTTAAGCAGGTCACGTGATGGGAACATATCCTTATGAGGATTAAGAGGGTTAAACACTGAATTAATCAAGATCTACTTGTGCTATCTTTTTTTTTTGTCCTGTTCTCTCATTTTGGATTTCCTAATGACAGATTAAATCAGCATAAAAGAGCGATTCTGCCCTGCATTTATTCATGCAAACCAGACAGATTCTCCTTCATCTGCCTTTTTTCTGTTTGAACCAATAGAGCATCAACTTATCAACTAATTAGGGATGAGTAGCAAGAACAAGCCGTTGTTAGCTTTTAAACGGCACAAATTTACCTCTGCAGACATTAATTAGCAGCTATTAATGAGAAAAAAAGAAAGTACATTCTGCTGTGATCTGTGGGTGTTCTGATCATTTTCTGGTCTTTTAAAATTGCGTAATCAACTTTTAAAAGTCAGAAATTTCCCATTTTTTTCTAGAAAAGTTTTGAGGAAAAAACATAAAAATTTCTGAGCCTGAGGAGTCGGAAATTTGCTTGAAAGAAATCTGAAATTTTGAGATTAAGAAAAATTTTTACTTTTAGAAATTTTCTGACTTTCAAAAGTCAAGAAATGTCAACTCAGAAATTTTCTAGTTTTTCTAGAATTTTCTTAGATTACTCTCAAAATATCCTAGTTTTTTTTCTAGCATATTTTTAACTTTTCATACTCACAAATTTCCAAGCATTTTTTAAGAATTTTTTTGGCCTGAAATTTATTCTATTAGTTTTTCTCGTTACAGTAGTGCTAATACACTGTTGCAGTATACAGCACACCAGCTATAGTGGCTGTAAAAAATAATTTCCAACTGTTTTAAATTTTTTAAATTATCCTTTGGAAACTGCATTTTATATTTACTCATGTTTTATCTCCTGAACTCATCATGTGGTCTTAATTTCACTGCTTGGGGCAAATGATAAAAGTGAAGTAAGGAAAAGCTTCAGCAGAAGATCCAGACCTTTAATTTTTCAGTCTCCTTGCAGCACAACGCTGCGCTGCTCTGTGTCATCTGCTGTGACCGGTGATTTATGACAGCAGAGTGAGCTGGGAGCAAACACAAACTGCAAACGTTTAACCTCTGGCTTGTTGTTGCCGTGGAAACGCAGGTTGAAAGATGACCTTGAAGTGTTGAGGATTCAACATGATCTTTGATTAAACTTAACCACATTATTTTTAGTGTCCTTCCCTCCCATGATGTGGTTAATTAACTATTAGTTAATGCCTTTTAAAAAGGAATTTGTTTTAATTTTCTGCATATGTTGCTCCAGATGTGTTGGAAAGTCTTATCTCATGATTTTTTTTTTCTTTAATTTTTAAAGAGGGTTTCGCATTGAGCTTTCAGCCATTTTTTATGACAATAATTAGCCATTTTGTTTATTCTACCACAGTTTCCTTTTACATTTCTGCTAACGTACTTAGTACTCATAAAAATTGTACATACAGTGTAATGAAGTAGACAATATGTAACCATATGGTTTGAGGCTTTTTAGCGACACTAGGCAACTATGGAATGGAAATGCGTAATACTGGGATTTCTAAGCAATTTGATTTATAAAGTTGTTGAAAATGTTGCAAACATTGCAGAACGAACATCAGTGTTTGTTCAAAAATATATGCTGAAATTCAATTTGTAATGTTTTTTCTATTTTGTCAAAAAAGAGGCTAGGAGGAGAAATGGACTTCAACAGTATTTTAATCACAGTTTTGTTCAAAACCATTTACATGCAATTGGTTAAATTTGCTGTAAATTGTTAAGTTATTCCAGGTTTATAATAACGCATTTGAAAACTGCAGCTAGTGTAAATTTAGGTACGATGCTAATTAGATCTTTAGGCACTTATGGAATGACCTGAGTTTTCAATCCCAATATTTTGATTTATTTCTATTTCTATTTGATTAATGTTGCTATGGCTCCAACAGGACTTTGAAATTTAGTCAAAATATGTTTTTGAACAACCAACATCGCACTCTGAGCTTTCCAAAAAGCAATAGTAATATTATGACTTATGAATTACATGAAAATGGTTTAAAAATTAACTGGTCTGAATTACAGGGGGTTTGATAATAATAGTGGTAATCTGGATTAGATAAATCAGGTCTTGAGTAACTGAGTTTGTTGGATAATTAGTGAATTGGAAATTTTTTTTAAATCACCAGGTAAAATTGAAATCTACTCTGATTTATTTGCTAAACTCCAACATTTAATATTTGCCAGTGAGAATGCTTGTGTTGTGTTTTATCAGCTCCATGTACATTAAAATACAGCTTTACATCTGATATGCGCAATAAACTGAGTCATTATTTAAACCCAGGCTGTAATCTTTGTAAATGTCACCTTCGTTGGATGTTTATTGATCAATGCTTGGATGAAATTCATTGTTTGTAGAACTGATGGAATAAATTCTAAATAAATGAAAATAAATTTAATGTAGGGCTTAAAGGGGCCTGTATTGATTAAAGCATTAGATTACTGGCTTTTTACACTTGGTTTTACATATTTTTCTTTATATCTTTGCTGCTTTAAACTGGATTTATGTTGCACATAAACACTAAAGTAAACTATAATGGAGTACATATTGCTGTTATTTTTTATAAATGTAGAATTCATGAATCCCACAGAAACTAGATTGTGTTGCAGCATGTCAACATGACCACTAGATGGCACTGGAAGATAAATATTTAGCCCCACCATCCAGACAAAACTATAGTTTTTTTAAAAGACTATTTCTCTCTGTATTTTCCTCAGTTTTTAACACAGTTTGAAAATGAAGTCACTTAACTGTGTAAGCCAAATCAAGCAGAAACCCCAACACTGTTCAATCTGCTTTGAAAACTTTCCTTAGGCCCAATAAAACGTGTTTTTATTTATTTTACTTTCTGGTACAAATATTTAACTCAGTCCAGTTTATTTATATAACGTCATTTCACAGCAGACGTCGTCTTGAAACACTTTAATACAAAAAATAATAATTTTAATTCAATCACATAAACATTCCAATTGATTCTAGTTATCAAACATTGAATGTTTTGTTCAGTTTATTATTTAAATTAGCCTAAAAAGTCTCTGGATGGTAAGTTAATAATAAAAGATTTCCTTTCCAGCATCCATTGTTCATACATTGGTAAAACCAGCTGACCAAATGGACTGGAACTCTCCTGAGGTTGCTAGGTAACAAGCAGGACTCCACTTGGTTGCTAGGTAACTGCGCAGTAGTTGTAGGATGTGACTTAACAGTTGTAAGATTTTTCAAACTACTCATTTTCTAGACACCAAACAACATTAATTTATTACCTAAAATCTCCTGGGTGTTTTTTTCTAAAGTGCTTTGATTGTTTTTAGAAGCAGAAGAGACACAAATTGAAGTACTTATTTGCGTAATAAGTCCCCTTTAGCATTTAGTTAGTTCTTAATGTGTATAAATTGATTTATGAATATATTTAACTTAACTTTGCATTCAATGGTACAGCTTAATTAATTATTTAAAATTAACTAAGTTCCAAATTATTGCACGAAATTAAAGTTTTTACGCTAACGTACATAGTGGTGTCACTTCAGGTCAGCTGAAAACTTTCCACACTGCAACAAAGAGCTCTCAATATCAAACTGCAAATGAGATTGTCATTATTATTATTTTTTTAGCTTGCCAAGAAGATTTCCGTCATATGGCGCCTGTGTTGTGACTGCTCCACTTTCTGAGCTGCTAAACTCTCCTAATAAGGTTTATGTAATTTAGCAAAGCTGACGTGGATTGGATCATTTTGGAGCTTTAATGGATCAGTTAGCATGCAAGGATTTAGCTCCTTAGTAATATTCTCCACCAATGCCAACTAAGAGGCCTTTTGTAATAAAATGTCTCATTGGAAAGAGCAACGACTGAGTTTACTGTTAATTAATTAAAATTATAATGGGATGAGGGAAATGCATATGATGTTTGCTTCAACTCTTTGGACGGATAACGATGATTAAAAGCATGGAAAATTATAGTTTATCTTAAAAACAAGATAAACTAAAGCACACTTAGAAACACATTTTATTTTCTTGTGCCCTTGGATCAGTGCTGGTTTTAGGTTTTATGGCTCATTGACCAACAAAAATTTTAAATTTATTAAAATAAAAACAAGTCAAACAGTTAAGAGAAAAAAAAAAATGTAAAAACCATTATTCACAGTAAATTCACTTAAATTAGTGATGTAAGGAATCCTTAAACAGATTTTTGATAAAGCATTTACATCAAAATGTGGTTTTCTGGGGCATTTTAGGATAATGCCCCATTGTTTAATAGCACATAACTATTAAACAATGGATTTTGGTTGCATATTTAATTCCAGTAAAGTCAGATTTAGAGCCATGGGTAAAGATGCACACCTCCAAATTGCGCCCACTTGCTAGTTCAGTACGGTAAAGCACCATGCTGCAAAGCTCAAATCATCTCAGACATAACAATAAGCTTCCTGTTCTCCAGATTAACCAGATGTCAATATCTGGAACATTTATATACCACAAACTAAACAAAAGAGCCCTGCATGCTCCAACAATGATTGAATTTGTTTCCTCTGTATCAAACCAAGCTGCTCAGAGGACTATTATTGGGAGAGATTTTATTTCTTTCAACAGTCCAATAGTTTTGGTGTATCCTCTTATTCTCTGTTGTAGCCAGCCTGGGATCTGGCTACAACAGATCCCAGGAACAACATCAGATATCTCAGTCCAGAAATGTGCAGTTCTAGGCACAGCAAAGATACTGCGCAGAACCCTCAAGCTCCCAGGCCTCTGGTAGAGGACCCGAGCTCAGATATGTAATGGTTTTTACGGGTTCTGTTCTGGTGCAAAATGACTTCAATTTAACCGGCAACACATAGCTATGTATAAAACATCTAAACTGGGTTATTTTGAAAGCATGGAAGTACGAAGATGTTACACAGCCGACAGACCTGTTGTCTTTATGTCAGGGCGCCACCCAGTGGTTATTGTATAACAATACTAAAAAATGAAATATACAGCCAAGAGCAGCTTTTTTGTAATGGATGACTGTGAGTTAAACTCCTGCAAAGGCGACTATTAGATAAAATAAATGGTTCTGAATGAGTAGAAAGCAATAGTTTCTCTAAAAAAAAAAGAACATCTGTACAGATAGGTTTTAAAGGTGACCTACTAAGCGTCCTTGAACAAGTTAGGATTACTTTACGTGCTAAATAAAACATGTCTATAAATTTTTTTCCACAAAATCATCTAGATAATGATGATTCTGCCTGCTCAGTTCTGCCTATGAGCTTTTTTTAGGGTGTCTTGTCTCTTTAAATCCAAATAAGTTGCTACTGGCCACGCCCCCAAACTCAACGTTTACACTCGCGTGCCAAAATGGCTGCCAACAGATAAACAGTTATACCACGGTACATCTTTGAAAACCACAGGAAATGGTTTCTCGATGGTAAGTCTAGCTTGGCAGGGGTTGCTAGGTAACAGGACTGGGGTTGCTAGGCAACAGCGCACCGTTTGTCCCTTGTGACTTAACAATCGGGAGGTTTTTGAGCTAAAACGATTATTATCCTGTTTGCAGAAGGAATTGGATGATAACAAATGTGAAAGTATTTAAGTTGATTGCATAATTTAACAATAAAAGTAAAATAAAAGGCAGTTTAGAGGAATTCGGACGAGTTCTGTTACGTTTGTTCATTTTGTTCAGTTCTTTTTGTTTTTACACGTTTGTTCATAATAGTTTTGGTTGCAGGAATCGCATGTTTGGATATGTTTTCCCTCTGGGTCTGGATGCTGTGTAGCTTGGAGGATTTCTGCTCTTACTTTCTTACTCACTTTCGGAGAGCTGTTATGATGCGTAACCATGGCAACGCGGTGTCAAGCAACTGATTAGCATCTAAAAAAAACCTCAAATATAATCTGAACTATAATTCCAAACCTCAGGGCAGTTGAAAAGGAACCTTTATGGATGCATTGCCACGTGATTTTCCCCCCGTCTATCATAATCGTCTCTCTGCCCAACTTAAATTGGAGCAACAAAAGCAAATGAAGTGGATTAGCGGTGCTTGTTGTCATCCGGAAGGTGTTATCTAGGAATCTCATCTCTGCTGCTCTTGAGCAGTTAGCAGGTTTTGACAGTTATGTGACTGGCATACAGCACGTCTTCAGTCAGAGGCCTTTTTATATATGTTGCGTGACTGACTGCTACAGGAGATCCTACCTACACACAGCATTACCATTTACAGCGACTCTTTGAAGATACTTGGATTATATGAGTTAATTTTGAGGTTTTATCCATTTCTATAGAAGTTTCTTCTATTTTTTATTTTTTTTATTTTTATTTTTGGCTTGCATAAGGAAAAGTGATAAGCTTAAGCTTAAGCTCGATTGCGACAAAATGTGAAGTTCAATGGTTATAAATATTAAAATATTTCACTGCTGGTTTTTTACAAGCAGTATTGTTTTTTTGTTGTTGTTGTTATTTTTAACTGGTGTATGGGAAAGTAAAAAGAAATTACAGAAAAATAGGCAAACTTATGTTGTAAAGTGACAAAATGTCAAGTTCTGGTGTGAATATTAAGATATAAAATATTTAGTTTCTGGTTTTTCACAGACAGTATTTTTCTTCTTTATTTTTATCTTGTATATGGAAAAGTTTAAAAAATGACAGAAAAATAAACAAACAAACTGTAATGTGACAAAATGTGAAGTTTTGGTGTGAATATTAAAATATTTGGTTGTTTACAGGCCTCTGCAGTTCGTCTTCTGGCTGGTTGTGGGGGGAAATGTGAGATGTTTGGTCACCATTTCAGCATTTCTGACGGGGGCACTAATGATCGACTGGCACGCAAGCCGATTTAACAGGTTGCATGCAAGGCCCTGGATCAGCCCACGACCACTAAATACTCAAGTCATTTTCATTCTTCCTCTCCTTGCCCTCAGGGAAGTGCGCATGCAGATAATCTCATTAGGGAAAACATAATATTTGTAAAAGAGCTTTGGAGCAAAGCCCCACATCTGACTTGCTCTCAGTTTTTTAAGACGTCTTGCTGATGTGAAGTTGGTGACATAATCTGGTCCCAGCAGAGAAATGTGGACATTTGCAGAATTAAACGGGTTCGACACGCACATATGCGAGGAATGTTTGTGTTCAGATCGGCTTAAACGCCAACAATGACGAAACAATCCGATTAATAGGGTTAAATCTGCAGCTGATAAGCCTGGATTTTGTTAAATTAGGCTCTTGGAGTTCATAATGTGAGCAGCAGAGGGCGATGTTCACCGTTATCTCACTGAGATCGACGCAGCAGCTGCAGCGCTTCAGTTCTGCAGAAGCAAATTAATCTGAAAACTCATAACCAGCAACCAAATAAACAGTCATTTATTTCTAAATAATGTTCACTTTCTTTACCTTTTTCATTTTAACATTTATGTGATGACAATAGTTTCTTTCTTAGTCATTGTGTGTTTGGATTGTGTGCAAACACAAATTACTGAGGTTGTATTAGGATCATTTATGTTTAATCTTAAAAAAATATTGCTTAATTGGATTCACACACACATATACATATTTATTTACGTATTTATTATCCTGAAGCAAACTTCTTTTCATTTCAGGCAACATGAAGATCATGAATGTCCTCACAGGGTTGGTTGCGCCAGTTTGTAAAGATAAGTCTATCCATTAACAAACTGTTTAAATATAACTTTCTCTGCATTTGATTTGCCCTTAATACTAAATAATATGTAGTATCTATTCACGTTTATGTAAATTGGCCTTAAACAAATAAAAATTGATTAGATTTGACAAATAAAATAATAGAAATTGTATCTCTGTGACCCTCCAGAAATGGCAATGGCGGGCCACATATGGCCTGTGGGCCTCGAGTTTGACACGCGTTCCAAAGTTTATATTACTTAACTGTATGTTGTGGTTTTGTGGAAACAAAGTCAAATTTCTTGCTTGTGAGCAGAAACTTGGCCCAAAATGTGTTTGACACTCCAAAGAAACTCAAAAACAATTAAACACATTAATAAAAATATAGATGAATTTTGTTGTGTTGTTTGAAAAACATGTTTATTTTTCTTTTTTTGCGGAGACTAATATTTTTATCCCGTCTTTAGGAAAGCAACTTTGTGACCTGCGATTCGTGGTAAAAGGAAGTTATATAAAATCTGGTGAAGTTTTGGATCACAGGAGTAGAAGCAATGGCAAGAAAGTAAGAAATTATAATATTATTTTTACATGCTGTGCTCTGCAAAAGTATTCAAAATATTGAAGTTTTCCAATATTTTTTACACTGCAACCGTATACTAACATAGGGTAACACTTGACTGAAAGATTTAGAAATAATGATATCTGAACGTCTGAAGACTGCAGTGTGATTGCATTTTAGCCCTTTGACATTCCCACATAAATCTAGAGGAAATCTGAAAGTAAACAGTCTGTAGCTTAATCAATCTCAGTATAAATCCAGCTGTTCTATGAATGTCTTAAAGGTTTGTTAGAGAACATTAGAGAACAAGCAGCATCAGAAAGACCAAAAACACAGCAGCTTCTCAGACATTTAAAGGGGACAGCATTTTCAAAATTCACTTTTTGCACATTTTTGTACTTGCACACTGCAAAAACACTTATCAAGTATTTTTAGTCTAGTTTGTAGTGCAAATATCTTAGTTTAAGACAAAAGTAACATTTCGGCTTGAAGTAGGAGCTTGTTTTAAGTCAATAATTCCTTCATTTTGATGGAAAGGTGCGAGATTTAGGTGAAATAATCCACCTGTGGAACAAGATTTGTTTTTTCATATTATAAGTGAAAATGTCTTGTTCCACTGGCAGATTATTTCACTTACATTAAGGAGGTATTGACTTTAAAAAGACTCCTGTATCGTAATGAAAAGTTACTTGAAATAAGACAAAACAAACTACAAATGTACTAAGATATTTGCATTAGAAACTTCTTGATGAGCACTTTAAAAAAAATCACAAAGCCATGTTTTTGGTGTCTGGGAAATGAGTCTCCCGATTATTAAGTCACATTTGGCTGGCTCTCTACCGTTACCTAGCAACCCCGGCCAAGCCCAGCGCGTCACCTAGCAACCAAAGCAGAGCTCCAGCACATTTGAGCTCTAAAACATTTTTCCAATCTTTGAACGTCTTACATTTTTGTTCAATCAACCTTTATCTGAGAAAGGGAAGAGTGAGGCATGGATGCAAATCTACCCAGATACAGATGATGCACAGCACATCAACTTTTTTTAGTTGTTATGTGGGAAAATGTGAAAACTTTGCGACGCATCTGTAGTTTTAAAAAGATTTCAGACTTCTTCAAAAGGAGCTTATATGGCTTAATGTTTATAAATTCTACTGTTACATGCTGATATTTTAAAAGAACCGAACCTTGAATTATAGAGTTAACTGCTGGAATATCTGTATCCTGACTCCTATTGTGTAAACGTAAAACTGTTTGGAAGTGTTGAATATTGATCTGGACACATTCTGGGACTCCGTCCAGGACATTTTTACATGCTGTTAGGGGTTGAGAAGAGACCCAGTCCTTACAGCTGATTGACACTCCAGTAAAAGTAGCTGAAATGTAAACATTAAAGCCGTGTTCGTCCCCACAGTGTCGAGTGTAAATCTGATGGATTTCACAGACGCATCTGGGTGTTTTGTTCTGGTGGAAACACAATGCAGATCCTCAGCGGTCACAACATTATGAGAATGAAAACTCCTTTGTAGCTTTTTCTTTTTTCTTCCTCTGATGTTGTTTCACTTTACTGTCCTGGCCATAATTCAGCTGCGCTAGCCTGATGTGTAAAAGCTCACCCCAAACAAAGCATCAACTAAACGGCCGCCAGCTGCTGCTTCTTTTTTTGGACTGAAGGAAGGGAACCATGTTGGAAAATCCCTGCAGATCTGTTCGCTTGACTGAACGGTGACAACTTATCAGAAAGGCTCCAGAGCACCTAGTGAGCGCCCTGGGGCTGCAGAGAAACATTGTGTGGTCTTACCTTAAAAGGCATATTCCTGCAGACCAAACACCCACAACTACTGTTCTGCAACCAGAACCTCAGTTTACTGTAAGAAATCCACTTCATAACAAAACTCCCCCCACCTGCTCCTTTGGGAATCAATAAAATATTATTATCTTATTATCTTATTTTATAAGTGTGACATTGATTTTATTTTGCTAAAGTTTGTCAAAATTGGTTTGTTTATATTTCAAATTCTTTTTGTTTAGCCAAACAGCTATCTCCTGACATTCATTGGTCTGTAAGCTGTGTTATATGGCACTTGGCAATTCGTGGTTACCATAGCAACCGGTAACTGGCAGCTCGTCCCGCCTTTTCTGTCGGCGTCTTTAACTGCAGCCGCGCCATTTCTCCAGCTAGCGCTACACCAGTGCTTCTCAAGGCCAGTCCTTTTGGATTTCAGAACAGCTGATCCAAATGATTGCATCACCTGTTCTACGCCTCCGCTCTGCTTACCGTTTACAAATATATGCTAACCGCACCAGAGATCACATTAACCGGACCGAGACGAGGTTTGTAGATGGACCAGAATTTTATTGGGCCCCGTCAGTTTCATTGCCCATTCACTCCTCCACAAACAAACCGGACTTTCCAGGCAAACAGACTAGAGTTGGACCAAAAGCGGACTAAACGGGACTGGTCTGCCTAAAAACCTCAGTCTCTACCTTCAACTGAGACCGCTCCAAAACCAGGAAGTGGGCCACAGACCAACAGAAAAGAGGGAGGAGCTGACAGTTACTGGTAGCTATGGTAACCACCAGTTGCAGCTGCAGTTACACACTTTTAATGTGTATTTCTTATAGTATGTAGCTCACAGAATCGTTGTTGTGTGTATGTGACCTGCAGAAAAATGTCTTTTATGGTAAGACCACACTACATTTACCAACGACAAACAAGAAATCGTACAACTGCTAAAATCTGATGACATGACTCCATTTTTGTTTACATCTTAAGAACGGAGAAAGCTGCGCTCCGTATCTTCTTCAGAGGTTTTTGTATTGTTTCTTTCAGTTATTCTTGGTGTAGCGCCACCACTAACAGGGTCTTCAAAGGGTTTGGTTCGCAAAGCAAAACACAGCAGCTGAAAATGTAACAAATGTTGGCATTTTGATCACCAATCGAACTGCGTCTACTGGACTACCAGGTGTAAAAATAACCTTAGACTCCAGATCTCAATCCATTCCCGCTTTGTCACATTCATTAGACTAAAACATCTGATGCTAACATCTTGGTTCATGCCTGAACAAGTCAGGGTTATTTTGGCTATTTGGTGGTTATAATATCAGTGTCTCATCAGTGTCTAACTCTCATAGCAACCAATAAATCTCCCAGGAGCCTCCTAGTAAACTCATTTTGCTGAACAGGGCGTCGGAGAGGTTGACCCTTCAGGGATGAAGATGGTAAATGATGTCACCAGAATCTATAAGCAGACACCGCCGTCCCCTCCCAAACCCTATCATATACAAGGCATCAAAGGAATTCCCAGGAAGCTGTCAGGAGGAAATAGACCAAAGACCAAAAGTAAAAATATCTCCTATGGATGAATACAAGCGGCAGCCCAACGGACAGTTGCTGGCCTGGCCTGAGCCGGTCAAGGAGCCAAGAAAGACGTTTCTTATTTTGGTCGTTTGATGTGATCGCAGCTTTTCATTTCCGTCGTTTTCAAGCTGCCTAAAAGGGAGAGGTCAGACGCAGAAGGCATCCGCTGCAAAACGGGTTGTTTTTAGCCGAGAGGGATGAAAACTAGACAGATAAAAAACATAGACAAATTCATTCATCAGTTGATTAACTAGTTGAGTTTATTTCACTTACAAGGTATTTTTCCCTTGTTATAAGTGAAAAACGGCCAGTGAAACTTTTTCTTTTTCATAAATGTTAAGGAATTTTTAACTTAAAACAAGCTCCTATTTCAAGTACTTTTGGTCTTAGTGCCAATATCTTGAAATATTACGACCATATGTTTTCAGCAACATATGGAGGCTTGTTTTAAGTAAATAATTCTTTAATATTAGTTCTATTGGCACATTATTTCATTTTTCCCATGGAGAAACAGCCAAAGGAATACAAACTTTTTCAGTAATATTAAGGAAATATTTACTTTAAACAAGCTAAAAAGTAACTTTTAAGTTAATTTGTCTTATTTCAAGATATTTAATTTGGTAATATTTTGTATTTTTGCAGTGATTTTTGTACAAATGGGACAGAAATGAAAATTAGCCACCTGGTTATACTCTCATGTATTTACATGTAAATGTTTATTAAAAACATTTTTGAAGTCACGGCAGCTGTAGCGCATCGGTTTTAGGTCTCTGTGTTTTGTCCCGGTGTCTCGTCGAGGCGCCGCCGCTCTGTTTAGCTCTCATCCTGCCTCTGGCCTACGTTCAGCTCAGATATGAAGCGAGCTCACCATGGTTACTGCCAGGTAAACAGCAGTCAACAGAGAGCTGGACCTGTGCTGTCCGCCTCTGGTCAGACTGAAGGAACTCGCTCATATCTGCTCTTTTCATTCAGACCTGAGATTAAAATCTTTTTCCTCTTTCCTGTTGTTGACGTTTCAACCCTGAAATGCCAGATCAACAAATTTACACTTAGTATTTGTTTATTAAAGTATTCTTCCTGGGGCCCACACAACAAACATTTCAATTAAATCGTCCTTTTAAAGACATTACAAAAAGACTTGATAATCCTTAAGGTAGAAACAAAATTAAATTAAGCACAAGATTTAAATCAACCAATTCAACAATTATAAATACTGATTTAATTTCCCCTTGAGATCAATAAAATATTTTTTAAATTTGAATTTGAACTTCTTACAAACATTGCAGAAGGACATCACAAAACCAAAGTTGGGTAGTAACTAATTACATATAGTGTAGTTTTGGAAAAAACATATTTTTAGGTGTATTTTTATTACACTGTACTTTTTATTTGCCTTGAGTAATTTTATTATGAAGTATTTCTGCTCTTACTTGAGTAAAATTTCTGGATTTTCTACCCACTGAATGAAAAACAAACAAGTTTTAACCAAACATTCACCAGACACAGACCTGTAGTTTTTGTTAAAGTTTCTTATGTTTTTTTTATTGAGAGAAACCGATTTGGAAGCATTTTTTTTTGCCTGATTTTGTTATTTTTTATTACTTATATGAATTATTGTCAATTTGGTCCTTAAAATACCAAATTTCCACTTAACTTTATATTTTTGTCAGTCCGACAATGACATTTTTACATATTAAATGATTGGTAATTTGATCAGTTACTCAGTACCTGAGTAGATTTTTTTTTACATTTTTTTTTTTACCAAATACGTTTTACTTTTTTTGAGTAATTCTTTGGATGGCTACTACACAGCTGTTTGTTGAAAAAGTTGGTTCGAAGCAGTGGGAATATAAAAGTGATAATAGAGGTTCATATTAAATATATGTGTATTGTAGCTGGGTAACAACTGTGAGAAAAGGCTAAGCGGTTTATGTATTTTGTGATTTTGTGAAAAGAAAACATTGTCCCAGCGATAATGTTCCCCATAAACTTCTGGTACTTGAGTCCGATTATTATCTTCCAATAAAAGTTGGAACATACGCAGCATATATCAACAGAAATTATATCTTATGAGAAGCTTAAATATTTAAGAATAATATTTATCATACTCCAGATATTTCCCCCTTCGAGGAACCAACTGCTTCTGTGTTTTGGGCCAAAATAACGCTTAGTTACCCTTTGGGATCAGTAAATTTGAATAGGTTTGAATTTGTTCCTGTTTCTAGTTCACCTGAAATGATACAAAACTAGAATAAGTAACTTTTCAGCAAGATAGATCCTTGTTTTTAGTATTTAATTCCTTAATATTGATGAAAAAGTTCTAGTTCCACTGGAAGATTATTCCATTTATTTCCAAATCGTTACCTAGCAACGCCAGCCAAGCCTAGTCCGTTGCCTAGCAACCCAGTTCCAGTTCTGCTGGCAGGTTATTTTACTCATGACAACACATTTTCCCCATGTTCTGCCAATGGAACTAGAACTTTTCCATCAATATTAAGGGATTGTTTACTTAAAACAAAAAAGAACCAAGTGTTTTGGACTCATTGTAGTTTTCAGCAGGTGAAGACAAAAGAGCTTCTGTCAAACTCCACATGTCTCCAGTATCTCCGTCAAGGTTCATCAAGTGGGGAAGCCTCTTATTAAGGTTTCTCTTGTCGTTCCTGCAGACACGATGAGTATGGCTGTGAGGAGCTCCTTCATCAGCAGCCTGAAGCACAGACTGAGCATTATGCCGCTCTGCTGGTGGAAAACTTCGCTGAGTCATAGCGGTGTGTATCTTGGCTCTAGTGGCTTCTGGGCCACTGGTTGTGAATATCTTATAGGGGAACCTTTATACAAAATTCACATTTTGCACATTTCTGTTCTTTCATTTGGGGCTCAACTCAGTTTCTAAAAACAACCCAGGCACTTAAATAAAACATCCAGTTGGTTTTTGGCAATAAGTAAGTTTTTTTTGCCATTACCCAGCAACCGAAGCTGTGCTCCAGCAAGTTTGGTCAACTGGTTTCACCGCAGTATGCTCTGTACAATGGCTGCTGGAAAAGACAAGAGTTTCGCTGTAGAATTACCGTTCAGAAATCACTTGCTACATTATTGTTGGTTGTGCAGGAGGCCCAACTTCTGCTCTTCAAAGATGTATTGTGCACCCGTTTACAGCCATTTTTATGTGTGACTGTAAACGTTGAGTTGCAGGGGCGTGGCCAGGTGCTGCTTTTTTGGATTTAAAGTGACAGCGCCCTTAATCAGCTCATTCTGAAAGGAGTTGGAAAAAGGCAGAACTGAGCAGATTGAAATCTCATTATCTAAGAATGCAACTGGCCGTCCATGTGTGGCTAAAAGCATGAAATAATCCACCTCTAAACCTGGGTTTTGCTGACTGTGGCAGCACCTTTGAAAACAGATTTTTAAATCGTTTTATTGGATTTTGATCTGTTTATAATTGAACTTCAGCTGAGTGCTGTGCAGTCCTTTAAAAATAAACATAACTCGTGCTCGTACACATCAATGTTCCAGCGATTTTTATCTCAAGAGATTTTCAACTGAGCTGAGAAACACATTCAAGCTGCACTAACGCAGGATTTGCCAGGAAAACAAGTGGAATATTGTTCTAAACCTGTGGGTGTCACACAATGAGCTGCCTGATTCTCCAGCTCTGTTCTGCGTTGTTAACATGGAGGATCAGAGGCAGTCGGAGTCAAGGTTTCTTCAGGTCAAACATCCACTTTGGCCCCCTGTGTAATGAGAAACAGGCCACCACGACTATTCCTGTCTTCCATCTTTGGTATTTTCTCGTCTCCCCTACGGCTCCCTGTGAGAGACGAGACAGGAGCGACGCAGCTTAAATGCAGATGACTCGCTATCTCAGTTCTGCAAGAAAAAAAAAAACAAGCACATCAATCTTACTTAAGACAAACCTCCCTCACTACAAAAACACAAAATCTTACCAAGTATTTTTGATCTAGTTTCTAGTGCAAATATTTTATAGTGTACAAACTTCTAAGTAACTTTTCAGCCAACTATAGAAGCTTGTTTTAAGTCAACATTGACTCAACATTGATGAAAAAGTTCTAGTTCCACTTATTTCATTTATTTTACAATCGTTACCTGGCAACGCCAGCCAAGCCCAGCTATTGCCTAGCAACGCCAACCAAGTCCAGCCGTTACCTAGCAACCCAGTTCTAGTTCCACTGGCAGTTTATTTCATTTATATCAAGACTTTTCCCCTTGTTGTAAGTGAAATAATCAATGGAACTACAACCTTTTCATCAATATTAAGGAATTATTGACTTAAAACAAGCCTCTACATGTTGCTGAAAAGTTAGGTTAGTTTTGTCTTATTTGAAGTGAAGTAAAATGTTTGCACTAGAAACAAGACCAAAAGCACTTGGTAAGATTTTGTTTTTGCAGTGCTGCAAAAGGCAGAGTGCCAATTGACTGCTCAAACTCTTAACATATGAAAATTATTTACTTTGGTTTCAGCAGAGCTCTGGTATTTCCTGGTATTTTGGCCTACAGAACCTTTTAATATGTTACGAAACATGCAACGTTGCTGCGGTCCTGCGCTTCTTTTTTTAACCAATGGAAATGGGTTTTTTGGTTCCACCTGTCAAAATGGAGGGCTGTCATCAAGTCAGTGATGGACCTTTGCAGGTATAAGCATAGTAATTACCCCGGCGGAGAGGGTTCTCATTACCCGTGTTCACAGGCTATATCCCTCAGCTCAGCATATGCAAACGCTTTGGAGTCTTAGCTGGGATTTTCCACTGGTCTGGGATGTCTGCTGTGACACTGTTTCTTGTTTTTGTGTTGTTGCGTGGAGAAACAGTCGCGTCTGATTGAACATTTGGTTTTTGAAGCGCCTCTGGATGCCTCGTCTAGCCCAGATTGTTTACCAAGAGGCCTTCAGAGACGTTTGCCACATTGTCAGGGGAGGAATTGAAACCAGATAATTATTTGCATGTGAAATTAGCGCTTTTATGAAAGCAAATGTGTTGTTTTCTCCATAAAGGATGAGAAAGTGTCAAAGTGTTTCAGGGAAGCAAACAACAGGCATAGTAGTTTTGGTCTCATTCATCCTTTAAGCAAAATTTATAATAAATCTTAAACAGTGATGGAAGTTGATTGAAATTTTGAGTCGAGTTAATTGCAGATTTTCTAATTAATTAATCAACATTCATCCCATTTTATTCAAAAACCATACATCTACAAACGTTTTGTTGCTAAATTATTGAATAAACAGACATATGAGCTCAAGAACAGTGACATTTATTGTTTTTAATCTGTTATTTAGGTTGTTCAACTATCAGATGCTAAGTCCTTTTAGCACAACTTAAACACAACAATAGTCTTTACAGCGTCCAACTGGATCGTTTCTGAAGCAGAAATAAACTCCCACTGGACCAAGAGAAGCACCTTTGTGTCTATCGCTGCAGATTCTGCTTGTGCGTCAGATTTATGGGCCTACCAGAAACACTCAACAATGGTTCCAGCTCAGTATGTTTTTTTTGTTTTTTTTAAAATATATAAACAAACAAACAAAAAAAGTGGGATTCATATCTGTTAAAAAAAAAATGCTTTAAAGTTTATGCAATTAATTAATCAAAATTAACGCATTGAGGTCCCAGCTCTAATTTAAACCTTTGTAATCAGGTTTTGGGATGAACGCTGAAGTGTTTTCGGGTTTTAGGGGTTGCTGGTTCCATATAAAGTATTAGGGCCATACGAAGAATAAAATAAAACTACAAGAATTATATGAGAATAAAGTTGAAATAAAACGAGAATGAAATAATATTACAAAGACAAACAGGTACGACAGTGTTTGTCTTTGTAATATGTTTTTTTATAATATAACGATATGTTATATTACAAGAACAAAGGCAAAATATTACGAGAATAATCATAGTATTATGAAAATTATGTCGAAATTATGGGAAAATGAAGGTACAATAAAACAAAAATAGTCATATTATGGGAATAAAGTCAAATAATATCAGAATAAAGTCCTAATATTTTGACAATAAAGCCTTTAGACTTATGACTTTGTTTGGAGAATCGAGTCATAATATTATAAGAATAAAGTTGTAATGTTATGACTTTATTCTTAAATACTACAACCTTATTTTCATATTATTTTGACTTTATTCTCATAATTTTATTTTCATAGCATGTACCCTAGTAATCCATCGTATCGCTATGCTAATGCTTATTTTTTAACCAGCATAAATAAAAGTGGAGCTCCATGCCTCAAACACAGAGGTTAAACCACAGTGTGTGTTATGAGTGTTTTATAGCCTCTGTTCTTTACGGCTGATGGATCGCGTGTCCCTTCCTCCTCACTTGAAACAGCTGATTTATGTCCGGTCCTGGACACTTGCGGCTGGAATCCAAGGAATGTGAGACGCTCCCCTCCACTGTGCGCCTGTCCCACGCTAACGCACGGATCAGGCGCCTCGCCGGGCCCATGAAGGCCCACGGAGGCTCCCACAGCAGGGCAAGGAGGCAGAATGTCAGGAATGTGAGAGGCAGCACAATAAATACGCTCTGTGGCTCCATCCCGCAGCTTGAGGCTTATTGGTTTCCTGCTGGGATTGCTTGTAAGTTTTGCAGCCTTTCTGTGTCCCTCTATGGTTCTAATGGAGGAAAGAGAAAGTTCATGTTCTTTTAATTAAAGCTGCAGCATGTAGCTTTTATAAAAAATTTTCTTTTTACATATGTTAAAACTGTCACCATGTTATGACAGTTTGAGAAAAGATAAATCTCCTTTCTGAAGTACTATTGCCATCTAAAGAAATACACTAAAAACAACCAATAAGAGCCAGGAGGCGGGGCTTAATGCTGTCAATCAAACTTATGTACTAAATATATTAGAAAAGAGTAAATTTCCACCAAAAAATTATTTTTTTAGATTAATCACAGAAATTGTATAGAAAAAAAAATGTCAACATTTCTGGGTTACAAAAATCAAAACTGACTCTTCAAACTCAAATTTTAATTTTTTCTAGAACATATCTGACATTAATCTCAAGGTTTGCCTTTTTTTTTGACTTTTCAACCTCAGAAATGACCTTGTTTTTTCTAAAAACATCTTGAGATCTCAAAATTTCTCCATCTAACTCGCTGTCATACTTATTTTTCACGCAGCTCCTCCATTTTGGCTTAATCGGTCTTTTGCCAGTGGATCTGTTTGTTTTAAGCACTTGACATAATATTTTAATAAAGACCCCAAACAAAAACAAATCAAGAATATACTTCTTTTTTTACCTTGACTATATGTAAACATTCACTGCAAAAATAAAGACACATAATAGGAAAAATTTATTTATTTGTGTTACAATGTCAAAAACACAAATATGCATAGTGTTATGTGAAATAGTAAATTGGAACCATGTGAACAACAAAAAGTGCATTATTAGATAAACTGAAAATGTTCTCTCAATCTGGAGGAGAACATGAAAATGTTCAGCTGAAAATCAAAGGCACAAAGGAGGTGAAACACAAAACACATGCATTCTGAACATGCTGCTGGGATGGAAACAAAACAAACATAAAGACTCCATAGAAGCTAGAATACTTAGAAGTTTTGACAATAAAAACATAAGCAGCTTTGTCTACTGTACTTGATTTTCATCTCAATGATATATCCAGACACCATTTTGATTACTCAGAAGTCTTAATTCTTGCGATTCCCTTCTTCTCCGTGGCGGCGCAGCTTAAGGCCGGCTCTTCGCTGCGGGTTTATCCATGATGTTGAGCACATCGTCCAGGATGGACGGGCCCAGGTCCAACTCCAGGGAGAGGAGCGACCCCGTGATCTGGCTGAGGGAATCCTGCGAGCCGCTTTTCTCCTTGGAAAGCTCAAACTCAAAGTCGCTAATGCGTCCCTCCTCCACGCCGCTGTCCCTGTCCACCCAGTCCTTGCTGCACTTGGACAGCTCCTGCTTGAAGCCCCCGGTAATGTCATTGTTACAGTATCCGTCGTTGTTCTGGAAGTCCATCTTGTTGTCGAAGCTGTCATAGCTGTCGCTGCTAGCATTGCTGTTTAAGCTACCATTAGCTTTGCGCAAGCTATCGTCGCTGATAAAATATGGCGACGGCTTCTCAAATCTGCCCTCGCTCTTGTTTAGCTTGTTAGCTTTAGCAACTGCCTTCAAGGTTGACTTGTTTGCGCCTTCCAGCAGGTCCAAAAGGACGTCGGGTTTCGATTGGAGAGCAGCGAACGGCGACGAAGGCTCGCTGTCGAAGACTTCCATGGACCTCAGCAGGGCGTCCATCTGCAGCATCTCTAGCTCGTCGGGGTTTTCGGTTTTCAGAGGCGGCAACGGATTCATAAAGTCCTCCAGCGGATCTGCTGCCACTGGGAAGACGGTGGAGGAGATCGGCGGGAGGGTGAGCGCTTGGCCGCCCCCGATGGTTGGGAGTGATATTGCATTCTTGAGGACCGGTGAGGGAGTTTCGGCGAAGGAGGCGTCGCTTGTGCTGTGCGCTCGCAGATACTCACTTTGGTTGCCATAGTGAGCGTGGACGTCCTTTTTTCCAGGCAGAAGCTCATACTTCCCCTGGAGGAAGGACATGTCTCCAAAGGCGTCTCGTTCTCCGCCTTTCCCGATGTGGATGGTGTGGCGGAAGTCGCCAAGCGGAGGGCTGATCATGTCAGGAGACAAAATGTCTCTCAGCCGACATTTTTTCCCCTTCTTGCTGCTGATGGGTTTCAGGTAAATGGGAGCTTTGGCAGGCATGGCTGTTTGTTTGATCGGATATTTAGGATGAAAACGCTCTGTAGGTCTGAACGTTACGGTTCCCCTGCGGAGGGTCTTCAGTTACATTCTCAGAAACACTCGCCGCATGCAGGAGTCCAGGAATAATGGCGGCATTGATCTGGAAACGGCTCTCGGGTAGAGGGGACACTTTTCTGAAATCAGACAAAACAGAGGCAAAAACGTGAGTTTTCAAAAGTTCACAGAGAAATCTGGGTGAAACTTTCACCACACTGTCATAAAACATGATGCAACAATGACAGTCTTCAAGAAAATGACTATTTTAATGGAAATTTGCATTAAAAGTCCCATTTTTTTTTTTACCAAATAGTGACACTAATATTGACTTTATTAACGTCATAATATTTCGACTTTATTGTCAGATTATTATGATTTTGTTCTCATAAAATTAATATTTTTGTAATATTTCAACTTTATTCTCATACAACTTCATTCCTGTAATAAAGTTGAGTAACTAATCAAATATTACAATTTTATTGTTGTAATATTATGACTTTTTCAAAATATCACTTTACTCTCATTATTTCCATTGTATTTTTATACAGTTTTGTTCTTGTAATATTATAACTGTTTTCTTAAAATTATGACTTTATTCTCCTTATTTTGTTTTTATTCTCATACAACTTTATTTATTTTTTATTTTATTCTCATAGTTTAATTTTTTTTTTTACTCTGTTCATTTCATCCCCTTTAATGTGATTACATATAAAATGCATTGATCAGATTGGGGATGTTAAAGTATCAGGAAGATGCTGCTGCAGTTTTAGCTACTGTTTTGCCACAATATGATGGATTTATTAGAAAGAAATCATTACCACACGTTCCTGAAATAAACTTTCAGCATCCTTAAAGAATGAGGAAAAAATCCTCTTGTCTCGCATTTGAGAGTAAAGGAGGATCAGGCCTAAATCTGCAGACTTTGCTGCTGCATTCACACGTCTTCTGGTCTGCGCCAGCTCTGGATGTGCTAATGTGGAACAGCTGGGCTGCAGATTGGGGGCGAGCGGCGGCAGAGAGGGGGATCAGAGCAGGGCAGCCTGTTTTTGGAGCGAGCTACTGCTCCAGCATGATAGAAAGAGCTGCACCAGAGGAGGGCAAAGAGGGGAGGACCGGGGTTTACAGGGCTTTACGGGGATTGTGTGAGAGATAAGAGTGAAGAATTACAGAGAAAAGGCATCTTAGGAGGGACCAGGATGCAGAATGTGAACTGGTTTTACTTTGAGGAGCAAATCTGTAGAAAACAAGAAATTGTACTCAGGTTAGAGTAACACTACTTCAGCATATTTTTATTCATAATGAGAGTAAAAGTAGCTGCCCAAGCGATAGTAAAACAGTATTTGGTAGTAACTGATCAAATTATCAGTCACTTAATATTTAAAAATTACATTATTTATATGAATTATTGTCATTTTGGTTCTTAAAATACCAAAATGTTTACTTAATTTTACATTTTGTTCATATCCCCTGCAAAAACATAAAATCTTACCAAATATTTTTATCTAGTTTCTAGTGCAAATATCTTATCATACTTGAAATAAGATTAAAAAAAAAAAACACTGAACGAAACGTCTCAGCAAGAAACAGGAGCTTGTTTTAAGTAAATAATTTCTTATTATTGATGGAAAAGTATTAGTTTCATTGGCAGATAAATTAAATTACAACATGGGGAAAATGTCTGTTTATAAGTGAAATATTCTGCCAGTGGAACTAGAACTGGGTTGCTAGGTAACGCCTGGGCTTGGCTGGCGTTGCTAGGTAATTTTCCAGTGGAACTAATACTTTTTCAACAATATTAAGGAATAATTTACTTAAAACAAGCCTCCATATATTACTAAAAAGTTACTTTTAGCCTAATACAGTTGAGATAACAGAAAAGTGAGATATTTTCACTAGAAAGTAGACTGACTATACTTTGCAAGATCGTGTTTTTGCAGTGCAGATGGACCAAAATATAAAGTTAAGGGAAAATTGAATAAATTACAAAACCAGGCAAAGGTAATTGTTTGTAAATCAGTTTCTTTCAATGTAAAACTTATGAAACTTTAACAAAAACTGCAGGTGTGTGTCTGTGTCTGGTGAATTTCTGTTTGTTTTTCATTCAGTGGGTAGAAAATCCAGAAATTTTACTCAAGTAAGAAAAGAAATACTTCATAATAAAGATACTGAAGTAAAGGTTAAAACAAAAGCATAGTAAAATACTCCTACTTAAGTAAGTGTAACTGAGTAAATGTATCTATTTATGACCCAACTGCATAGGATCACCAGCTAAGTTACAGAAATGGAGAATTTAGTAAAATTGACGACATTTTCCATTTTAAACCCATCGGAGAATGTCACCAAGTTTACAAACTAATGGGATAGCAGAACAGAGTCAGTAAAACAGCTTGTGGCTGAAGGGAGGTGACAGCCTGTGAGTAAGAGGAGCGCTTTCCCATTTATAGGCATATTTAATTAGCAGAGAGTGCCTGGCCAGACTGGTCCACACCTTACATTTCACTCAGGAAAACATCCACATTCCTGCAGCAGCCGACCGAATCGCCGCTCCGCTCTTATCTGAGTCACTTAACAAGTTTGTGTTTGTCCAGGAGGCCCATTCAGGGACACACACACACTCACACACACACTGGGCGTTTGAATTCAAACGGCCTCCGCTCTCGTCACAACTCCTCCGTTATTTGAAAACGAAGTTTACGAGGCGAAATCTCAGTTTATCGCTCGATGAGCACATTGGTGTTAAATATAGCTGTGACAGCCGGCAGGATGTGTGTGAGTGTGTTGAATGGGAACTTAACTTAAGGGTTGGTGAGAGCGTTTGTGAGAGGTGGCGGTGAAAGGTGTGACACGTGTGAGGCAGAAAGTGGAATGAGGTAGAGGTTAGGAGAAGGAAATACAGCAAAAACTGCACTTGGTTGTTTTTAAATTCAAAATTTTATTTAGGAACAACATGAAGATGCGAATCATCTATTCACATCTTGTAAAACAATATTTTACAATTCCCTTTCCAGCGGACTGTATGAATCCTGACGTGTATTCAAAGTTCCAAGGCTGAAGCAGGACTGATCTGCGCCATCTTGGTAGGCAAGTGCATGCGGTTCGAGACCAGCAAAAAGAAAATATCTTGACCAGTGTGTGAGAGAAAGATACATGAACAAAATGGCTGCTGTCTGGATCGACCCGTATGAAGCGGAGAAGGAAAATATGTCAGACGATGGCGGACAGTCTGTCTCTGATCTCGTGCTATGAAATGGTTATCTACTCAGTGAACAGGAAGAGTACGTACAAAATGGACAAATGTTGTAATGTTTGTAAAGGACGTACAAACTGTTTGTGTGAATAACAAGGTTCTGGTGACTGGCAGAGTAAGTAAATGTAGTAACAAACACATAGGCTACATGTCCGTCTTAGCTAGCAGGTAAAGGTTACGTCAGCCTTGCTAATTTTGCTAGTTTGGCAGTAAATCAGTCATATTTATCTTATTATTACACAGAGGTGCGTTCGACTACTTTAAAATTATAATTGAGTCATTCTTGTAACATATTTAATAATGTCATAGGAATGAAGCGAGAGCTAGCTCTAAGCTTGTAGCTTGTCCGTCGTTGTCATAGCAACTCCATAGCAACTGCCTGCCAAGATGGCTGCCAGCTACAAAGTTCATAGACATGTAATGTCTATGAACTTTGAATTCATAGACTATGAATTCATAGTCTATGAGCTATGAATACCCTTTCATGTGGTTAGTCAATATCCAGTAGATTTTATTCTTTATGTTTTATTTTGTTTTTGCTTAGAACAGTTGAAAGAAAAACAATGCAACAGAACCTCAATACAATAAAACAGATTATCTTCATACATAAACATTCGTCAAGAATGTTCATGTAGTTCAGGTATTTCATAATTTATTTCCGAGTAATTGCTCTTTTACTGGTAATTAGCATTGTATTAAAGACATATATCTTATAAAGCCCTTTTACACAGCTTGGTCATTTACCCTGAACCATAGCTTAAAAGTTTCAATCAATATTTACTGGCAATAATGTTGAAACAGGTCTTGTAGTTCAAAGAAAGAGTAATCCAATATGGATACTCTAAGGTTTCCACTTGCCGTCTATGAGAAGGCAACTGATACAGTGAAAGCCTGAAGGACTGACCTTCGCGTCAGGCTTCATGCTGGAGGGTCAGCTGGGCTTGAACGACAAGAATGAATGGAATTCAATGGGACAGCAGCAAAACATGAGAGATATTATAATTAGGTGTCAGTCTTCAGTGCCTTAGCGTTAATGAAACCTTAATCTGTTTCATTAAACAGATTAAGGTTTAATCTGTTTAAACCTTAATCTTAGACTGTTCTAAGCTGGTTTCAAAGTTTCCTATCTCACCATGTGAATTAGGTTGATTTAAGTATAAAGCAATGAAGCGGATTTTATAAGACATTCAGTTTGTTACATCTTTATGGTTTGACTATTACTTTATTCTTATACTTAAGAATCCTTTGACCATTTGAGGAGGAACGACTCCCCCCACTATTTAGTCAAATTATTGTTTATTGAATTAAACAGAAAATAGGTCATGCTGCTGACAGTTGGAACCCCTCCAACCTTCTTGGTGAGCAGATTTCCAGCTGCACACACAGGTATATTATATCATGGGATTACATTATGTTGTCGTTGTGTCTTTTCTGCAAGATTTAATGCCGTCCTTGAAATTGAAATTTCTCCCATAGAAATTTGGGAGAAATTCAATGGTTAAATTTCAACCAAACCAAACTTCTTTGTTGTTTTAGCATTGAAATCTGTGTGTAGCTTAGTTTTTGTAGTGAATTAACATTAACACTGGAGGATGCAGTTTCTAGTAAGCTTTATAGTGTCAAACTAGCGCTACAGTTAGCTAACGTCGCTAACGTTTGGTATGTCACAGCCGAACGTTAGCGATTGGCTAAACTTAAAACAGCAATACAGTTGAAAAGGGGCTGATTTTTACCAAGCTAGTACTCGGTTAGCATTTTTATAAATCACGTAGGAATCTTGGCAAAACAATATGTTCAAAAATAGTTTCATAATTATCAGATTGATAAAAATGTGACACTGGAGACCTCTATGCTGAATAACCCATAAAGTTAATGGAGGTTGGTGACTGAGTGGTTCCATGAGTCACTGTAGGTTGTTAATAGTTGAGCAGGTGTATTCTAGCAAAACAAGGCCTAGATTCACACCATGCTTTTGGAACGACTCCAAAACTTAAACCAACTCGGCACGTGCTGCAAAGTACAATCTAAGTGGTGTCGCCACCACAGATTGCAGCCCTGGGTTTCATTACACCTCCTGGGAAGATGGAAAGCTGATGGCAGCTTCCTCTTAGAAATGCTTGCCCAAGCAGTCATGCAGTCACAAAGGGAGTGGTGCAGGAAGAAAACACTGTGTCATTGGGTCAGCAAAGTATCTGTCTGGACATGCAGGGATCTGGAGCCACTCCAGCCTCTTTAAAACTGGAAGGTGAGGCAATGCATGCGAGGTAATGAAGCTTTGAGTGTGGAGGCCGATAAATATAGCGGCGGTATCGGGTAATTAAGCTAATGGCTCGTGATCTGCCCGGGTATTTCTGGACACCTTAAAGGCGCTTGTGATATCAGCGGCTCGGTATTATTCTGAGATGCAGCGTAATCTTACTGTAGTCTAAATAAACACTGCAGTTTGCTGATGCTTTACAGTCTGCAAGCAGCTGCTACCATCTTCTTAAAAATAGATACAGTGCACTTCCCAAAATATCCATCAAAGGATGACCAGAGTGACCTTTCACACACAAAAAAACCACCATACTTTAGTCTACGTATTGCCTTTTTTGGGACTACTTGCAAGTTAAAAAGAAGTCCTGCTCCTCCCATTCTCTCTATAAAACAACTTTGATGCTACCAAGTCCTCCTCTTGATGTCAAACTATGACCTTGACTTGGATCACGCCTTCACATATCAGAAAGACCCTCTCTTTGGGGTAGTTATAAAAAGCACATGCCACAGAGGGTAATGGCAGCCATACAAAATGCAATGAGCTGTTTCCTCAATTATAGGCAAAGGCCTTGCTTTCAAAGAGTCCAGTGGCT
The DNA here is from genome assembly GCA_903067055.1 of Poeciliopsis paucimaculata. Taxonomy (NCBI): domain Eukaryota; kingdom Metazoa; phylum Chordata; class Actinopteri; order Cyprinodontiformes; family Poeciliidae; genus Poeciliopsis; species Poeciliopsis paucimaculata. Next base: position 28,073 of record CAEGAD010102594.1, read on the forward strand.
TGGATGAATAGCAGGGTGGAGTATTTGTTCTGTGTTTCTTTCTCACTCCCCTCGTGCCACCCGCATGCATGGCCAGCGCTCGCCAGAGTTTTGCTTGGCAGATGCAAGCAGGGGAACTGAATCAAAGCGCTTGAAACATGAAGAGAATGTCAACATGTGCCGGCAAAAATCAACACTCTTCTTCTTGTGTATCGCTAAAGGCTTATTTAAAATCCGCGACTTGGTAGAAATAAAAAGCTAAAGCAGCTCTGCAGAGCAAACAAGCTTTCTTTACAAGTATGAAGCCGGAATATCAATGTCTGCTGGAAAACAGGGATACGAGAAAAATTGCTGTTTCTTGCGAAACAGCTGTGAGAATGCTAATCTGCTGAGAGAAGCTGCTGAAGTGAGCTGAAAACAGCTGAAGGGAGACAAACTGAGGACAGCTGACGAGACGGACAGAGCTGAAAATATTTTATATGGAGCCCAGTGGAGGAAGAGGTGACATGCCTGCACTCCGGAAGTGCTTGAAAGTAAACCATAAAACCTACAGCACTGATTCTTATATTCACTCAAAGCAGACACCTGTGGCTACATTTTGATGCATAAATTATTTCTGTAGACTGAAATATGTACGAACAGCAGCATTTTGTTGGCGAACGGTTATTAGAAGCTGAAAAAGCGTTCGTTGCTCTGCCAGCTGAAGAATTACGCCACTGGATTTCACTGTAAAACTGAAAACGGCGAAAAATTTTGCATGAAACTTAAATCGTGAGTTTAGAAAAACCGTAAGAGATATCAAAAGCTGAATAACATGAAGATAGCTTTACATCTTGTGACTTGTTTAAAAGTCAAATGGAGTTTTTAGGTTGAAGTTTCCAGAAGGAGAGTGTTAAAGAGCATAAAGTTTTCGCTAAATTTTGTGGAATTTTGAATATTTTATATGGAGCCCAATGGAGGAAGGTGTGACATGAACTCCAGAAGTGTTTGAAAGAAACCCTAAACCTATAGCAAAGATGCTCATATTTTGTTAAAGCAGACAGCCATGGCTACATTTTGATGTATAAATTATTTCTGTAGAGTCAGATATGTACAAATAGCAGCTTTTGTTTGTGAAAAAGCAGTGAACATTGGAAAAGCATCAGTTCCCATAAGGATTTTGCGATTGGGTTACAAAAAATCTGCATAAAATATAAATCATAAGTTTAGAAAAACTCAAATCAAAAAGCTGAATAATACGAAAATAGCTTAACATCTTGTGATTTGTTTAAAAGTTGAATTAAGTTTCTAGACTGAAGTAGGCAGAATTAACAGGCTGATGAAGATAAAAGTTTTGCTGAATTTCAATGAAAAATCTGCATTATAAAAAGCATGAAAGCTGAAAATACAAAAAGACAGCAGAATTTTTCTGGAGAAGCTGAACGTTTAGATATATGAATTGTTGAATGTGCAGAACTAGTATGAAAGATGTAGTAATAAAGAAAAGCATAATCTTAAGAACCTGGTGCAGTTTTACCTTAAGAAAGCAAAGCAGAGATTTTTATCCATGCTTGGTCATAGTTTTATGGTTCAAACCATTTTCTCAGAGGAACCCCCACAGACATGCATGTCAGCAGCAAATCTCCAGCAGCATCATTCGGGTCATGTTAGCATCGCAGCGTGAGGTCAAACATCTCTCCCTTACCTCGGCTGGATCTGAATCCCGGTCCGGTATCCGTCAGAGTCTCAGGACCAAGCGTGTATCTGTGTGTGGGGGTGTGTGTGTGTGTGTGAGCCGCAGTGCTGCTCCTGCGGCTCGCTGACACTCTGTATCCGCCTCCGGGCGCTGCACTCCGGATGACTGGGACGTCTGCTGGACAGCTGTTTGGGAATTGCTCTCCCACTCCTTTTTCCTTCTGCAGTCTCCTCCTCCGCCTCGCTTCATTCCCCTCCTCCTCCTCTCCCTTCTTGTCCGTTTCTCTTCCTTCTCGGTCGTCTCTCTCCTGCAGCACCTGTGCACGTCTGTCCACTCTCTTGCAGAGCTTTTTTTTAATTATTTTTTAGCCGTTCATCAGCTCTGTTTCTGCAAAATAAATATGTCATTGGTGTGTTTCTCTGACTCTGTCCCCGTTTAACTTCCCACATCTGATAAGATCCAATCTGGGACTCACCCTGTCTGTCTTTGCCGCCTGTCCTGATTTTCCTTATCTCTGTAAACACGCACTCATTATTTTCCCAAACTCCAATTTTGCAAACTCACTACATGATGAGATGTGATTTTTTTTTCTCCCCTAAAAGCTGCAGCACAACGAGGTGTCATCGACTGAACAGACTAATTGTTGCAGAATACTGCAGCACTGCAGCACGTGTAGGAAGAGCACATGGCCAGCTGCTGCATAACACAATGCTCTCACTCTGCAACGATTTCTAAATGAGACACAAGGTGGGAAAGAGAGGCTTCAAAAATAACACAACTAACAACAAGAACACCAAGCAGAGGCAAATCCACGTTATTTTATCCTTAAAATTCCCATCGCCGTGGCAACCACTCTGCATCGGGGTTACGGGAAACAATCTTTTTCCTGTGAGAAGGGCAAAAGGAGAGGTGTGAGACTCGGCTTGTTCAGTCTTTTTTACATGCTGGGGGAAGGGTGCCAAAAAAATCAATCACTCCACATCGTCACCTTCCTGAAATAAAGGCCTGAGTTATTCTTTGCCAAAAGTGATTTCGGCAAAAGAAAGTGGCAGGCCATTATTTTAGGAAGGTGATTGTATTTTTTCTGCTGTCTAAGTTCTGACTGAAGGCGGATTCACACCAACCCTGCCTGGTCCACTTTAATCGAACTCCAGTCCATTTGCCTAGAAAGTCCAGTTCGTTTGATAAGTAATCAAACTCTGATATGGACCAAAAAAGCAAACCTCGGTCTTGATTCGGTTGAAGTGAACCCTGGAGCGTTTTGAATGCATATGCAAATGGCAAGCGGACCTGAAACTGCTCCAAGCAGAGGAAGTGGACTGCAGCACAGGGCATTCTGGGTAAATACAACCAAAACAAACGCTAGCTAGCTAGCGCTAGCTGGAGAAATCGAAGACAAAAGAGAAATTCTACAACAGCTAAAATCTGACACCACTCCATTTTTGTTCACATTAAAGAAGGAAGTTATGCTCGGTGTCTCCTTTGGAGGGATTTATGTCGTCTAGCAGACGATTAGGTGTGAAAACATCCTAAAACTCTTCATTCATCGTTCAGAATGACGACATGGAGGTATGGGGGAGGTCATGTTACTTCTTTCTGGCCCGTGTCTGTTTGTCATCAATGCATCCTCTGTTTAACGTCCACCAGTGATATTTACCACCATTTAAAGAGCAGTTGTGAATGGGCTGCTTTGGTGTTGTCAGATTGCCCCGCAGTGATGTCATCGTGTGGCCGCCACATGATCATTACGGAGGACGCGCAACACTGTCCTTTCATTTACTGCAAGAAGCGCGCTAAACCGTGGAAACTCCAGGATGGCGGAGGCTCTAATAAGCAATGTTGCCTGGAAGATTAATCACTGGGAGATTTAGTTCCTTGGTAAGACAGCGACACACTCGTCATTACGTAGCTTTAGAAAGTTACTACATCTATTTATTTGTTTCTTCTAGACAATTTGTGCTTGTCTAGTTCCAGGGTTTTCCCTCAGTCAAACCAATAAAACTAATTTAAGCTGCTACATGGCCTTTTGAACAAAAACTACATGGTTCATAAACATTGCCTATGGAAAATTTGCCATTTTTAAAGAACTGCCATTTTGTTTCTACTTTGGGGTCTTAAAATAATCAGAAAACACACATTTTATAAAAAGAGAATAGAAAACAGGTTGTTCATATTTGTTCAAAGGTGGTTTATTATGTTCATTACATTATTTTAGCACAAATTTGGTTTAGTCTGCTCAGAGCTGTTCCAGGGCCTCTTGCCACTTTAAATCCACTAAATAAATGCTGTTGGCCACGCCCCCAATTCAACGACTACACTCTCACATGAAAATGGCTGCAAACAGATGAGCAGTTAGACAACCTTGCATCTTTGAAAAGCATTAGTATAGCAGAAAGTTTTGTCTTTTCCAGCAGCCATTGTGCAATGCCTACAGAGATAAAACCAACTGACCAAAGATGCTGGAACTCTGCTTGGATTGCTCGGTAATGGGGCTGAGCTTAGCTGGCATTGCTAGGCAACGGTGTAGCAACTTAGCAATGGGCAAATTTTTAAATGGCTAATTTTGCAAACACCAAAAAACACTAACTTATTGCCAAAACACAGCTGTTTTCAGAAGCAGCCGAGACCCAAATGAAAGTACAAAAACATGCAAAAAGTAACTTTTGCATAATATGTCCCTCCTAAAATGATGTAAACAGACATTGTTTCCAATCCAACAAGAAAAAATAGGGATATAAAAATTACTGCTGGTATTTTTAGTGCCATTATAATGTGGAAATTAAAAACTACTAAAACTGCAAAACCCCTGGCTAGTTTACCAGAAATATAGAGTTGGGCTCGATCAGCATAACTGTGGAAATGCAAATAAGTGACGGAGAAAATTTTGCTTTTTCATAGTATTTTAGATGTAGAAATTGTGCCACTTCCTGTAAGCCGTGGGTGGTCCACAGCAGTTGGATCCTGGACGAAAAAACAGGGATACTCGATCAAGATGGCAACAGTAACGGAAGCCTAGAAACAAAAATAATAATTTATAATTAAGTTAAAGTAAATGTGCTTTTCCACTCTTGCTTTGTGGTCTTTAGGGATTTGGAGAAACTCATTTTACTTGGCAGCAGAATGCCTGAATCAGAAGGTTTGTGCAACTTGCTGCAACGTTTCACAACTTGTTCTTCAACAGATTCCTCCAGAGAATCCAGGATTGAGCAGCAGAATGGAAAATACATTTCTCTTTTATGCTCAACAGGAGGGCCCTTAGTTTTCCTTCAAACCTCCATTTACATCTTAAGTCACCATTATCACTTATACTACGGTTCCTCTGTATTAGTACAGAGGTTGAATATTTGGTTTATAGCATTCAGGTTGAGTCAGAAGTTTACATACACTTATAATGTAGATAAAAAGTGCTTTAATTTGATTGCTGTATATATAAAACAAGTGTTATCTTGAATGTTCGATTTATGTAGCCCTCTGAAAGCTAGCATATAGCGGGCCGCATTTGGCCCCCTAGCCATCAGTTTGACAACTTTAGCTAAATTTAAAACAAGATGTGGTGCAGAAGTTTCAGGTTCTTAAATTTTAGACCTGCATAGGTAAAAATAAAGTAAAATACAGATTCTAAAATATGCATTAACCCCTACTTAACTTTAGTTCAATTATTCTAGCATGACACAACTTCACTTTATGCTTTTTCTAACCAACAACAAGCTTCTGGGGTAATTCTGGCGGAATATTTGACCACTTTTCTTGCAGATTTGACTTTATTTCAGTTAGTTTACTGGAATTGACCGGGCTTGTAAAAGTTTCCGGAGTTCAGGTATTTGTATAGATGAGGTAATGTTAATGTAATTTATCCAAATCTGATACTGAACACCCAGTTTTATCCAAGATTCAGTCTTCCACTTGTTGATTTGAGGTGAGACTCAACGCCTCACGTTTGGCGTTTCACACATTTTTCTTGTCTTTTGTGGCCGAACTGCTCCATGTTTGTCGGAGCATAAAACTTTTCCACAGAAGGCTGGATCAATGACGTCTTTCTTGAATGATTCACACTCTGGTCATTTTAAAGTGACACTTGTTTCCTGCAGTTTCCAGTTTTATTTTCATCTTCCTTAAGTGATGAGACATCAGAAAAACTCGGCTGAAATCTGCAGTTGTTTCCAGAGAGCGCCAAGAAAATTTCCCAACTTGCCTCAGTCTAATTGTTCTGAGTGTTGGTCGATCTAATCGGTTTGGATGATTGCAAAGAAACAAAAAACACCGGCTCGGTTTATTGTTATAGAAAATCAGAAGAAATTCAACAGTGCTTATATTACTGCATGTAAATAGTAACGTCTATGTATTTAATTTTGTTTCAAATCAAGAAGATCCACAATAAAGGTGACGTTGTGCACATTAAGTATGAGGGGCAAATGTTGTATGTACACTGCAAAAACACAAAATCATGCCAAGTATTTCTGTCTAGTTTCTAGTCCAAATGTCTCATCACAGTTGAACTGAGGCAAAACCAACTTACAAGCAACTTTTCAGCAAGTTACAGGAGCTCATTGATAAAAATACAGAACTATTTCCAATGGCAGATTATTTCACCTGTAACCTGGGAAAAATGGTTTGTTATAAGTGAAATAAAACTGGGTTGCTAGGCAACGGGCTGGGCTTGGCTGTCGTTGCTAGGTAACGGTGTTGGGCCCATTGATAGTGAAATGAGTGAAAAAAAATCCGCCCGAACTAGAACTTTTTATCAATATTAAGGAATTATTGACTTAAAATAAACAAATAGTTCTTATTGAAAAGTTTCTTGTAAGTTATTTCAAGTATTCTAAAATATTTGCACTATAAACCAGACAGAAATACTTGGTATGATGTTGTATTTTTTCAGTGTAGTCTTGCAAAACAATGGTCCATTTCTTTTTGCTTTAATTGTAAATAAGTTATATTTCCCTAGTCTGGATTATAACTCCAGTATTCGTTGTGAAATTCAGTGGAAAAAGTTTATCATTTTTTAAGGTTAAATCCAATAATCTTCAAATAAAAGCTCTCTGACCGGTTTTAACCTCAGTTTTTCTCTTTTAGGTCCAAACTGTTCCACTGATGTCACCGTCCCAAACGGAGACGCTGTGAACTGGACGCCTGTCAGGTAAACAAGCCTCTCCTTGTTCGGTAAAGTGAACGCCTGAAACAGAGACCAGCCTTTGAAAACAAGGCACTTCTTGTCATTTTCTCCACTTTTACTCATGTTTTTACTCACGAGCTTCATGGTGGCTCATAACTCGCAGGTTTAGCTCCAGTTGTGTGCAATGTTGACACAGTGCTTTCCCCGCGTTCGCACCCATTATTGAGTAAGCTGCATCATTATCAGTCTGCGTCTGTGAGAGCTGGGAAAGCGAGGTGAGGAAATACAAAACAGAAAAACTAAAAGCTGCCTCTATTCAAAATGTACCATGGACCGCAGATCTCTTATCCGTGTTTTTTGCTTTAAAATGAGCAATAGAGCTTCTTTCTTACTGTCTGACGTTAATTCAGACTTTAGGATTTCCAACATTATTTTTTAGCAGTCTTTAGACAAGACTGCTAAGATACAGGTAGTTGTCATGCCACGCCACAGGATGGCACTGTGATTTTGACCTATAGTCATAATGTTCTTTTGGCCTTACTGGCCTCCTTTTTATAAACAACCCTGCAGCCGTGCGGTTTGTGTTGTCCATGCTTTCACACCGTTGTAGTACTTCAAACTTCTTGAAAAGTTTTAATTGGATTCAGAAGTGTCGGCATGAGGGAACATTTACACGAGACCGCTGACTGGAAACTATTTTCAGAAGTTGATTAGGGAAAGTTTCACACTTAGACAAGACTGCCAGCTGTAGTTGTCATGCTGGACCACTAGGTGGCGCTGTGATTTTTGCATGTTGTGGAAACACACAGGTGCTGTTGACACTTAGCTCAGTCACTAGCTGTGTTTCCATTGACCATACAGCTGCACAATTTGACTTGATGATTTTGGCTCATGTGACAAAGACACAACTGCATTCAGTCGTTTTAATTGTCATTTGTTAGCATTTCTAAATCTGTTAGAGCAGTGGTTCCCAAAGTGTGCAGTGCGCCCCCTAGGGGGGTCACAGTGGCATTGCATGTGGGGTAGAGGGCGGCTTGCGGGAAGTGGTATGGATGTATTAAAGAAAAGAAAAAAACAGTTATACGAAAGTGTTTCACTGTAAAGATGGTTTGTAGTTTGTTTTGTGTGAAATAATATTTAATGGAGAAGAAAACAAAATATGTGTTTAGGTTTATGTCTGGTTGAACGATGTGTGCCCAGTTGATTTTTTTTTTCCTTTTTTTGGAGGGGATTTTATTGTAGTCCATAGGGGGGCCCAGAAAATCTTTGGGAACCTCTGCTTTAAAGGATGGTGTCATCAGTTAAACATTGAACATTCAGCACAGCTTACGCAGTTCTCAGAAAAGTTTTTCTTTCTGAGCTGCCTCTTACTTTTTTCCCTTCTGGCTCCTTAAAGTCATTTATTTTCATTTTGACAGTAAAGGTTTCACAGCGCTCGCAGTCCGCGGGCACAGGCCGACCGTCTGCCTGCGGGGGGAAGAGCAGGATGGGATTGTGGGTAGTCTAAACACCGTCTTGCTCTGTGGCTGTATCTCAGAATGCTTTTCTGTGTGAGCGTGGGCGACGGGCCATCCTGAATCACAGCAGACCACACGCACCATGAGGTAGCGCCTTGGCTTCTGTGCCTTATTTAGCAAGTGAACAAAGTTTGGTCAAGGTGAAAGTTGGAATTTGGGAGGATGGGATGGCGAGAGGCCGAGAGTCATGATGTTGTCTCCATTGTCCTTCTCTGGCTTTTTACTTCCTATTAACAGAGTCGGGTAGTAACTAGTTATAAAAAAAATTACTTTTAGGAGTATTTTTACTACTCTGTAGTTTTAACTTTTACTTGAGTAACTTTATTATGAAGTATTTCTGCTCTTACGGGAGTAGAAATTCTGGATTTTCTAACCACTGAATAAAACAAACTAGTTTTATCCAAAAATTGCCCCGACATCATCAGTTTTTTTTATTGAAAGAAACTGATTTAAGAATAAATTTCTTTTGCCTGATTATTTAATTATGAATTGTCATTTTTAAAAATACCAAACTTTCCACTTAATTTTATATTTTGGTCTGATTATATAATTTTTAAATATTAAAAATTGATAATTTGATCAGCTATCAGTACATGAGTAGACTTTTTCCAAACACAGTTTTACTCTTGAGTAATTTCTTGGATGGCTACTTTTTATTTGAATAAAGATATGTTGAAATAGTTCGACTTTAACTTGAGCACAATTTCTGAGTACTCTGTCCACCTCTGATTATAGCCAATGTTTTCTATTGTAAGAATATTTTACTTGTTTGTGATCATTTTTAAATATCTGTGCTGGGGGCCCAGATTTATATCCTTTTGAAGTCAGGGGCCACACACAATCAGTCCAGAAGCCACAAAACGCCCCAAGGGCCACATTTTGAACACCCCTGCCCTAATGCATACCCACTATTTGCACCAGATCAAGAATTTAGTATCATAGGAGTGTAATTTTAGCGGTTCACTGCAAAAACATAAAATCTTACGAAGTAATTTTGGTTTAGTTTCTAGTGCGAATATCTTCATACACTTGAAATAAGACAAATCTAATTTATAAGTAACTTTTAAGAAAGATGGAGGCTTGTTTTAAGTAATTTCTTCATATTGATGAAAAATGTTTTAGTTCCACTTATTTCACAATCAACAGGCATTATGTCGTTACCTAGCAACCCCAGTCAAGCCCAGCCCTGTTACCTAGCAACCCAATTCTAGTTCCACAGGCAGATTGTTTCATTTTCCCTGATTTTGTTATCAGTTAATTTACCTGCCAATGGAACTAGTTCTTTTTCAGCAACATGAAAGATTTATTTACTGTGAAAAGCCTCTACATCTGGCTGAAAAGTCACTTTTAAGTCAGTCTGTCTGATTTCATGTGTGCTAAGATATTTGGACCAAAACTACTTGGTGAGATTTTGTGTTTTTGCAGTGTATCGTCTAAAGTCATGATCACGTCACTGAATGAAAGCAGACTATCATTTGTCTGCAGATCTTCAGATCATTTGAGATGTCCTGTTTGCTTTGATTTATCTTCTGCCGTTTGGCAGAGTCTGTACTTTGTTACAAAGGGGCTTCAAACTCTAGAAACTTGTTCCAACATGCTGGAATGCAGAGAATGTTCACAGCGGCCGTTATGTAATTCTCACTGTAAGATTTAATGTGAATAAAATGATGTTTGGATGGTGTTATTGAGCAACAGCTGAATATTTACCGGTCACAAGGGAAATGAAGACATTATTCCACATTTCTGAGATATAAAGTAAACAGCTGCCCATGCAATGCTAATGTAACATCAGCATTGCATGACAAGTCTGTGAGGAGAGTGACCTTAACTTGTTCTTACCTCCAGTCTGATCAAATGATTGCTTCCTGTTGTTCTCCGTGCCGTCCACTGGGAACCAAAGTGTCGCTGCTGTTTGGTTTACAAGACTCTTATCTGCTTGCTCAGTAAATAACATTCCAGAGTCTTTATTTTCGCTGACGCACCGATGTTTTAAACGTTTTCAGGAGAAAACGCGTGACGTCAGCATGAGGCCATGAGGGTATGCTTCTGATTTCATTTGCTGTTGCTAATTCTGGCAGTAATAATAATCAATTGAGTGGTTTTAGGAGTCTGTGTGTGTTTAAAAAGACAACAAACAATTATTTATTACCGTATTTTCCGGACTATAAGTCGCTCCGGAGTATAAGTTGTAATAAAAATACATAATAAAGCAGAAAAAGATATATACAAGTCGCATTTTTGGTGGAAATTTATTTGATAAAATCCAAAACCAAGAACAGACATGTCATCTTGAAAGGCAATAAAATAGAATAGAGGCAACAACAGGCTGAACAATTGTACGCTATGCTAACGCTACATGATAAACAACGAACTGAGAACGAGCCTGGTATATTAGCATAACATATTAAGAGTTATTTAGATAACTATAGCATAAATAACATGCTAACAAGTTTACCAAACCATCCGTGTCACTAAATCACTAAATCTTCATCTTCGGTGTCTCTTGTAAACAACTCGGCTAACTCCGGATGTAGCTTCTACCACACATATTGTGAACACAGGCCTAGAGCGCCCTCTGGTGGTTTGGTGTGAGAATAACATGTGATAGGATATAATAATTTGTTAATAATTTCACACATAAGTCGCTCCGGAGTATAAATCGTACCCCCGGCCAAACTATGAAAAAAACTGCGACTTATAGTCCAGAAAATACGGTGAGTAAAACTTCCTTCTTGCGACGGAGAGGGAAGTAGGTCAGTTATTCTTGCTCAACTGTAACAACCTTAACATGTAGGTGTGATGAGGAATTTGGTGACAAAATAAATATAAAAAAGGCAACTGTGACAGAGCAGATGTTTACATTAGCTCATCAGCCACTGCTGTTAGCTTAGCAAATAGCAGCTAAAAGCAAAATCTTAATAATCACAAATAAACATCAAGCCTAAAAACACAAAACTGTAGCTGACTGAATGTTCTGTTCTGTGTGTGGGAAATGTTTCCGTGTCCTTCAGAGCTGAATCCGGATACATTTTGTGGCGAGAAAAAAAAGGTGGTTTTGACTTATTCTTTAGCGGTTATTCTGCATTATTTTCCCGTTTGCTGTGGCTCTTTGCACTAAATCAATAATACCTCCATCTCCAGGTTTCATTTTGTCAGCGGGACAGCAGGTGAAGGAGTCGTCTTTCTGCCCTCCAGCATTGTGCGCATGCGCAAAATTTAGAAAGTTATTTATGTGAACAATAACATGCAAGTAGTTTCCGAAAAGTTTTACTGGTTTCGAAACGTGCCTCTAATCACTGAAGTCGTGTAAAAATGCGACTGAAACTAATTCTCATAAAAAAATAAAAACTAAACTAGCATTTATGAAATAGAAATATTCTCATAGACACTTCATCAAGTCACTAAAACTATTTTTAGAAATTAAATTAAACCAAAATAACATTGCAGAATACATGTAATTTTTGGTTAAACATCTAATTAACTCTTGCGTAAGACATTAGTTTACATTGTTTACAGTTTACTACAATATTGTTTTGTCTGCCCTATAAATTTTTTGCTATTATTAAATATAACTTCAGTTGGCATTACATTCCAGATTTGAACAACACATTTCTTTTCTGGACATTCATTCTAACTTTTACTGATTTCTTGATGTATTTATTTCCAGAAACAGTCGTTCTTCATTATATCCCAAAAGCTCGGTTCGTCGGATGACTCAAAAGTTTCCAGCTGCTGGTTTAGCAGGACTTTAATGAAGCCGCTCAGTTGTTTGGAGTTGGAGTTAGTTTAATCGTGTTGCTTGAAATTTGAAACACATTCTTACTGATTTCTCACATGACACGGATCGCTCATTAAGGCGTGTGATTAGTTTTATAACAAGGCAGCAAATCAAAAATCCACCGTCTCCATCTGCTGCCCTTATTATCTAAATAGATTTCATTTGATGATTTCATCATTTATTCTGTTACTTTAACTTGGCTTACACTTCATAACTTCACTAAATGGCCTCAATTAATCACTGATTGGTTTCCTCTAAAACAATAATACTGCATGAATGATGTTTCTTGCTTCTTTTGTTCACGTTCTGAACAGGAATGGAAGGAAACATAAATTGTGAAAGAAAAAACCTGAAAAGCACAGCATCATGTTGTTGTAGACCAAGAGTTATTTAAAGCTTTTTGAAATGTGTTCGCAACTCTGCCAAACTCACAGCTCCTTGTGACGTACAGAAAGACCATTGTCCTTACTCTGTATATTTTGCATGACTGGGTTTGTTTTAATTTTTATTTTTAGGTTGTTACATTTTGCTTCTGTGGTTCACTTTCACACTCAACTGGAAAAAACCTGTTCTCCTCCTCGTCTGTGGGGGGCGCTGCACCAAGAACAACTGAAAGACATGACATGAAAGCCTCTGAAGAAAATACTGAGCGCAACGTCCTTTTTCACAAACTAAACAAAAATGGATTTTAGCATTTGTAGGATTTCTCTTTTGTCCTTTTTGAGCCACTAATCTCTTGCGTTTGTTTTGGTTGTATTTACCCAGAATGCCCTGCTCTTTAGTCCAGTTTCTGGCAGACTCAGTTCAATTGGGGACCAAAATTGCAACATTTTGCTGTGCTGTGGTTTGCTTTCTCACTGCACCGTTAAACCAACCAAACCAATTGAAACCAGTTCCCCTCCTTGCTTGTGGGGGGCGCTACTGCACCTTGAAGGAAACAACACAAAAACCTGGAAAAAAAGACATTGAGCGCAACTTCCGTTTTTACAAACATAAACAGAAATGGATTTTTGCAGATTTATAATAAATATTAGGCTATACTAGTGCATTTGTTCTGGTTGTATTTACCCAGAATGCCCTGCGATATAGTTTTATTCCTGCTTTTGGAGCGGTCTCCGTTCACGTACGCATTCAAACCGCACCAGAGTTTCATCGAACCGAGACCGAGATCTAATTAAAGGGAATTGGAGTGAATGCAGCCTTAGAAAAATACTAAGAGAATTGCATTATTATGTTTTCAACCAGATAGGAAAACATCACACCAGACCAAAATCAAACCATTTCTACCTTTTTTTAATCCACTGTAAACATCTTTTCTATTGTTTAGAAAAGATGGCACTGTAATTTAAAAGTGGGAATCTGTGAAAGCTTGGATCCAGAGTCCACCGGGACCACTGGCATGCCTCCTGAATGAAATCCAGTACATTGAAACATTCCTGTCCTCGTATTCAGCAACCTTGCAGTTATTTAACAATGCATGCCACGCACAGCACCATATTTTCTGAACTCAAACATAGGAATTAGCTCAGAAAGGACAGTGCAGAGGTCTGTAGTAACTGTCTGCATCTTTGGCATGTGTGGTAGGAAGATGTGCTGCGGGGTAACATAAACACCAGGGTCACCTTTCATTTGGTTGTGTTTGGGGGGTTTAAACCAAGCCTGTGTGAAGAAACTGAACGATCAAACTGAACGTTTGTTTCCAGCTTTTGATAAGCTGGAAACAAACCGTGTGCTGTTAACATAAAGAGCATCAAAGAAAAGGCTGATAATTATTCGGGTTATGATCTAGTGTTCCCCGTAAACATGCAATATTCCTCAGCTAATGAACATCCTAAAAATGTTCCCAGACCTCTTTGCTATAAAAATGCCTCACTCGCTCGTTTTCTGCCCTCTTCAGGGTCGCAGGGGTGATCGAGTTTACCCCAGCCAATCAGAGAGAGGCGGACAAAACCTGGAAGAATCACCAGTCCGACGCTACAAAATACAATAAAAAAGGATTAAATTAACTCACTTCTAGATGCTTAGAAGTGAGTTAAGCACTTACAAAAAATATTTTTTACACATATTTGTCTAAACTGTCATGAGATAATCTGTGAAAAAAATCAAGCTTCTCCCAGTGAAGAGGTAGGAGGCAGGTCTTAGAGCTGTCAATCATGCCAATTTTCATGTAATGGTAAGTTGTTTCTCCGCCATTAGCACATTTACCAGCGTGTTCACTAGGTTGATTGACAGCGCTAAGCCACGCCTCCTGGCTCTGATTGGTTGTTTTTGGTGCATTTCTTCAGACAGCAGTAGCAGCTCAGGGAGGAAGTAGAGATTGTCACAGATTATATGTCTCATAACGCATACTGTTCGTCTTGTGAATGCTAGTTAGGCTGGTTAGCATTCACCAGCCTAGTGAATGCTAGATCTCACGCTAGTTCTGAACTACCACAACTAGTGCTAGCTCATAACTAGCACTAGTTGTGAAAGCAACTTTTGTTGCAACTTACTGTTGGGGAGAAACAACAGTAAGTTGAACACGCTGCACATTTAGCAGCGTGTTCACGAGGATGGTTGACAGTGCTAAGCCCCGCCTCCTGCCTCTGATTGGTTGTTTTTGGTGGGGAACAGTGCATTTCTTCAGACGGCTCACAGATTATCTGTCATATCAAACTGTCATGATTAAACTGTCATAGTTTTAACAAATAAAATATATTTTTTAGAAAAACATTTTTATCACATCTTCATGACTTGCTTTTAATTTCACCATCTGACCTTGGAAGATCAAATTAAGCAAGGTCCAATACAGATGAACACATCAGGATCTATTCTTGTTTCTGAAAGTGTTACATGTCAACTGTTTAAATATTGAACATCAGTTTACAGGACACTGCCAACTGTACAAATGTATAAGTTCATGTTTTCATGGATATTTAAGTCGTGTTGTAACCAAATATATTTAACGCCTTCATTCCACCTGCTAACGAACCCTGCTAGTCAGTAACCGTTCAGCAGAGCCACAGAAAGTCTTCCCCTCTCACAGTAGCCGGGTCACCTAGAGGTTAAGGGCCGTCGGAAACCACATCTGGAAATCCTGATTCCCACGCAGAGCAGATCAAAAGAGATCATAAGAGTGATCTACACCTCTCTCACGTGGTAAGTGTTTGACATGGTCGGGGGTGAGGACATTAGCTCGGTTCTTGTCCCCGCTGTCGTCCTCCCAGACTTGTGGCTAAATCACGCAGACAGGCATATCTGACCTGCTCCATCTGGGCCTGCTTATCCCTTTACGTGGCGGACCGAGACGAGCCGTCAGCCGCTGCAGACAGACGAGACTCTGGTATGGTGTGGAGGATGGATGACTGGAAGAACTTCCCGTTTTCTAGGAAATGCGTCAGGGTTGACAGAATGGACGGTTCAGGTCATGTTGCAGTCTGAAAATTGGTTGTTGCAGCAATAAAAAGAAATAAAGTAGGGCTGGAACGATTAATTGAATTATCCATAATTAATCGATTATTCAATTAATCGGCAACTCATTTAATAACCAATTAATTGTTAACTGTGTTATACAGATTTTTAAAAAAGGTCGCTTGGTGTAAAAAAAACGTTCAGAGCAGTAATTGAGCCACACTACAGAAAATATAAACATTTTGCAATTAAGATAAAAACACTTTTGTTTGTTTTAGCCAAAACTATTCAAGTGGCAGTTTTGCTTCAACAAGTTAAGATGTCTCCAATAAACCTGCTAACTGAACCGAAAATATTTATTCTAGTAAAATGGCAAAAATAATTAATTTTAGTCAAGAAACATTGCCTAAATTTTTAGACAATTCCCTTTATTAATTCCTTATTTAAAAAGGAATTATTTGTTTGTCTGCATTTTGTATGTATTCCCAATGTATAAAAAAGTGTACGGCTGACTAATCGTGATTAATCGATTATTTAAATAATCGTCAACTAGTTTAACAATTGATTAATTGTTAACTGGACTATCCAGATTCAAAAAGGCCATTTGGTGACACAAAATTATATGCAGAGCAGTAATTAAGCCAAAAATGGACAGAAAATACATATAAATTTTGCATTTAAGATTAAAACGCTTTTGTCTGCTAATATTTTCAGCTAAAATTCCTGGGCATAGTTTTCGCTTCACTTAGTTCAGACTTACCAAAGGAATGCTATGTTAAAATTGAATTATTTGCATCTTTTAATGTGTTTTTAATGTATAAAAATGGATTGGATATCAAACTGAAACGATTAATTGGATTAATTGATTATTGAAATAATAGTCAATAATTTTAGCAATTGATTAATCATTAAGTACACAGACTCAAAAAACTATATTAGCAGCTCTGTGTATATGAAAAAGGCTTCAGTGGTTAAATTAAAAACCTGCAGAATGTGCCACTTTTATCTGATTAATCATCAAAATAATCGATTAATCGGTTACTAAAACAATCGTTAGTTGCAGCTACTTCCTTCCAGTTAAAGGGAACAAAGTCTAAAATGAAAATAGATGATCAGAGGACAGCGACAGCAACAAGTTGAGCTGCAGCAGAGCTTTACGGTTTCCAGCAGACATTCTTTCACGGTGAGAGTGTGCGTTTGTGTTTCACCAGGTGCCTGGAATGCTTCTGGACAAACAGACAATAATTCACTCAAATAGCCTTTTGTGTTTCTCACCGCTGCACATTTAAGTCAGCGAGGAAGACAAACGTTGGACTCTTTGGGCAACAATGGAAATCTCTGCACGGCTGCAGAATTCCCCAACATTCGGCCGTTACGTTGTTGGGGATTTATGTTCCCCAGCGGAGCAGCTCACCCCAACGTTCGGATACCAGAGCAAACAGGAATGTTCAGCAATTCGCTCCAATATTCATTCGTCACTGCGTTTGACTTAATCAGTTCAACATAATTCAGTGATCAACAGCAATAATGTGCCAGGAATGTCGTGTTACTGCTAACTGATGGCGTGACTGACGGCACCACGGGTTGTGTTTATTCTCATAGCCATAAATAGTCCTCGACTTTCACCTCACTGGGTGTAAAAGAAAATAACTGAAGCTACTTTCAGGAATTTTTAGATAATTAAAGCTACATTTTAGGCATTTTTCTACCCTGAGATATTTCACAGCAGTGGAGATAAGTATCAGTACATCCATAGTGTTACATTACAGAACGGGGCCTGCATGGATACAATGTTGGATCAGAACATTTTCCACAAAGACGTTCAGTTCATGATAAATTAACAAAATAGGTGTCAAGAAAACAGGCAGAGGGGTTTAACTTTTTTTTTCATAATCCAATCTTTGGTTCAGAACATCTCAATGACAGCTAGCTGCTCAGAATAAACCCACATCACCACTACTCCACCACCGTGCCTGTCAGGAGGCTGGAGGCATTCGGGCTGGTCCAGAGTTTATTCAATATACGTACTGTCATCTGGATGGATGGATGGATGGATGGATGGATGGATGGATGGATGGATGGATGGATGGATGGATGGTTGGTTGGTTGGGTGGAAAGATGGTTGGTTGGTTGGATGTGTAACAAATAGATGGATATGTCAGGTTCAGTCAATTATTAAAATAAAAAACTGTCAACCTTTCAAAATAAAAGTCTTAGTATTTTAAACTGATTGTTGTCTAAACAGGTTTGTTGGTGATAAATAAAAAACATTCATGGAAAAAGGGATTGTGTAGACCTTTCAAAATAAAACTCTTCAAAACAAAAAACTTTTTTTTTTTAAAAGACAGTCAGAAGCTTCTTCAGATTTGCTGCAATACAGACTGCTGCAGGAGACCTTTCCTACCAACAGCCATCACGATCTACAGTAACTCTTTGAAGAATTTGAATTAATGAGTTACAACAACATTTAATTTCCCTTTGGATTAATAAAGTATTTTTGAATCTGACTTTGAAAACCAGCTGATCAAATGTGCTGGAGTTCCACTGGGGTTGCTAGGTAACGGGCGAGTTCCGCTGAGGTGTCTAGGTAAGTCAGAATTCTGCTGGGGTTGCTGGGTAACGGCCGAGTTCTGCTGGGGTTGCTAGGTAACGGGCAGTGCCTGCTGATTTGTGACATTACATCTTGAAGGTTTTTGAAACGGCTCCTTTTCCAGACACCAACAAAACAATAACTTATTCCCATAAACTGGCTGGATGGTTTTTTTGTTTTTAAGTTTTTAGAACCAGGTCAGACCCAAATGGAGGTACAAAAACATGTCAGTTGTTGCTCAGGTTTATACATCTGGAACAGTTGGCATTGCTTTATTGCTCCATTATGTTGTGAGATACTTGTCATCTCCCCAAGGCGGCCGTATGAGAAAAAGAAGAGAAGCTAGAATTAGAGAGTGGCTACACAGAGGAGGACAGAAATAGCTGAGGGTGTGTAGGCCCAACTCCGACCACTGGCATGCACGAGGAAGCAGCCTCCATTCCACAGACTAGCAGATGGTTTAGAGACGCTACATCCCACATGCGAGCGCCGGCCGGCCTTCCCCACCCTCGGCTATTCTGGGCCTCTTTGCCACTGTGGTGGCTTTCACTCAGCAACCGCACAAATAAAGCCTGAGCAGGAAAAGCTTGAGAAACAGGAAGGTCTGGAGGAGATGTTTGTTCTGCACGGCTTCGTCTTTGTTGTTGTTGTTTTTACTTTAATTGTGACGTGTGAAAGCCACTTCAGAGGAGCAATGCTTCACTGCACAGCAAAAACACAAAATCTTACCAAGTTTATTTGGTCCAGTGCAAATATGTTAGAACACTTGAAATAAGAGAAAAGTAACTTTTTAGCTTGTTTTTAGTCAATGATTCCTTAATATTGGTGAAAAAATGTTTGATTATGTGACATTTTGCCACATTAGAAGTGAAATAATCTGCCAACGAAACATTTTAAATAAATATTAAGGAATTACTGACTTAAAACAAACATATATATTTTGCTGAAATGTAAGTTAGTTTTATCTTATTTCAATTGAACTAAGATATTTGCTCCAGAAACTGGACTAAAAATCCTTGGTAAGATTTTGTGTTTTTGCAATGTGAAGCAGAAACTTAAGTTTATTGAATGAGTTTCTGTGTCTGAGGAAACTTCAGTTAAAATGTTTGCTATTTGTGAAAATGTTCCTAAAGTATTCAGTTTCATTTTAATGAGGCCAAATACCCAGTTAAAAACAGTAATCTGCCTTAATCCCAAAGATGTTATTGGTGAATTAGTGAGAGAAAAGTGCTAATCTGTCCAGAAATGATGCCATCTATTGAAAAATTGCCCAATTCTTTATAAGTTTAGTAAGAGTTTTGTTTAAAATCGGTTTAAAATGTTAAAATAATAGATAATTGTCAAAAATTATTACTTTTTTTGTTTTTCTTTTCTTTAAAGATCTTGTGGCTCTACACAAGTATTGTTTAGCTGGACCAAATGGGGGAGATATATATTTGTAGCATATGTAAATATCTTTTTTCAACTTTATTTTCTACAACAGCCGAAACTTTAACGTCTCCAGCATTTAAATGTAGAAGAATCCAAAGTTTCATCAGTGTTTAAAATGGGATAATTGGGGAGAAAGTCTTGATCAGAACCGAACGACGCTGCAGCCTTTCAGCCGGTTTCTCTGCACCTGCATCCACTGTTTTATTTAAAAATGCACTTTGCATTTCCATTTGAATCCCAAATCCGGGTCGAGACGCAGCCGCGCCCAAATCCAGCAGCTTTCATGTGTTTCCTCTTGACGATTCAAATGATGAAAGTTTAAAATGCAGTGGATGCAGCGAATTCTGGTTCTCCTGTTTATTATTATTATTACATTAAAATGAAAGTAAAAAGTGCTTTATGTTGTGTTTTAAACAACACAAAGTTGTTGTTTAAAACAATCTTCTTTCTTTCAAATTAGTCTTGATTTGTGGTCGGGAGCCTCAGAATCATTTCAGGAACAAAATGGCCGCCAGGCTGAACTTTGAACCCAGTCATTCTGTTGGCGTTGGACAACAGGACGACTCTAAAAATACCAACTGCCAAATCTTTCACATCAGAATCCATCCAATGGGAGAACACGTGTGTCCACTGTCTATTGAAGGAAAAAATGTTTTAGTTCATTTGAAAACCTAAAAATCTTTTATTTATTTATTTTTTTAAAAAGATTTTGTATTTTTTGTGGCTTTAAATAAGTTTTGTTTAGCAAAACAAAATTGTTGATTTTTATTTATTTTTAAGGATCTTGTAACTTTTGTGACTTTACTGGTTTTGTTTAGCTGGCTTAAAACCTTAAAATAGTAGGTAATATTGAAAAATTACCTTTTTTTACTAGGGATTTTGTAACCTTTTGTGATTTTAAATTGGTTTTATTTGCTGGATTAAATGTGAAAAATTTTAAAATAGGTTCAGTTTGAGTGATAAGTTTCTCCTTTAAGGCTCACTAAAGTTTCACAACAAACAAGTTACACAGAACAGCTTTAGATGAACAATTGAGACATTAAAATCATTCCGTTGTGTTTTTCAGACATGACTCATGGCTGTTGTTTTATTATCGCGCTCACAGGTGCATGCTGGGTAATGTCTGCATAACGTGCAGACTGTGTTTATCTTAATCTTTTTATTCCAGGCTGAACTGCAGAGATGTTGCGCCTCATTCGGTCCAGACTGCTGATGAAACTAATCATTTCCACCAAAGTAAAGACAACATGTCTGCCTCATAATCCCAACACTCACTCTGACGGCGCCACCTGCTGGACAACAGTTGCACGACAACAGAAAGGAATCCAGCTGGTCTGTCATTTTTTTGGCTGTATGTTGAAATCCTTGGAGAATTAAATGTAAATTGTTTATTGTTTAGACAAAATGTTTTGTTGATAGCTTTAAGGATCTCTTAGAGCGGATGAGTGCAGGAAGTTTTTGTGTTTATTACTGAACTCTGGGTGAAGGACAGAAGGGCAGATCAAGGCCGGGGTGTGTTATTCCATCGGAAAGGATTTTTCCAACAACTAAAGTATCAATTTAGCCGAAAAAATCACATCCGGATGTGGCTCAAGGTTCAGTAAATCACCTTTGTGTGGAGCTTTTCTGACTTTGTGATGTTTTAAAGACAGAAGATGAAGGAAGAGATTAAACCCAAAGCGGTTCTCTGATGCAATCTCACTTTTTCTGGACTTTTATAAGTCCTGAGCATCAGAGGAGAACCCAAAGGTTTTACTCATATAAGAGCAGCACCAATTCCACTTCTTTTTACTTAAGTAAAAGTAAAAAGTAGCGGTCTACTAAAAAGGTAAAAAAGTGACTCAAGTACAGCGTAACTGATCAAAACATTGATATGGTCATCAGATGGACCAAAATATAAAACTATGTGGAATTTTATAGACAAAAAAGTCAGAATTTTGGGAAAAAATCTGAATTTTGGGAAAATCCAGATTGCTGCTGCTTGTGTTCTCACTAAAACCAGTAAGATAGAGCACATCTTACTGGTTTGAGGTGTTTAAAACCACTGAGAGAATAGACTTCAACTGCTATTAGTTTATAAATCACCGAACGGCTTGAAGATCTGCTGTTGTATAAACCTTCCAGACCTCTCAGGTTTTCTGGTTCTGGTTCTGCTCTGCATCCCCAGAACCAGAACTAAACATGTGGTGCGTAGCAGCATTCAGCTTCTATGCACCACAAAACTTACAGAAAACTGCAAAACAGCCAAACACCAAATTCCTTTAAATCTAAAAACCCTTCAGAGTTGCTTGAAATATAATAAACGAAACATTGATCAATAATCTGATGGGCAAAATGTAACGTAGAATTTTTGTTTTTCCGACACTTTGAAAAGCCTTGTTGCAAATAAACTTGTATTGATTGATTGATGTTCTGCTTGTATCTGATGCAGATTTTAGTTTTCTTCCTGCTCATCTGCGACTGAAATTGATGCTCTGTTTCAAAAGGATGTGACGACTGTAACTGCTGCTGCTGCTGCTGCTGTTGCTGCTGTTGCTGTTGCTGCTGTTGCTTTTGCTGCTGTTGCTGTTGCTGCTGTTGCTTTTGCTGCTTTTCCTGCTGTTGCTGCTGTTGCTGTTGCTGCTGTTGCTGTTGCTGCTGTTGCTTTTGCTGCTGCTGTTGCTTTTGCTGCTGTTGCTGTTGCTGCTGTTGCTTTTGCTGCTGCTGCTGCTGTTGCTGCTGTTGCTTTTGCTGCTGTTGCTGCTGTTGCTGCTGCTGCTGTTGCTTTTGCTGCTGCTGCTGCTGTTACTGCTGTTGCTTTTACTGCTGTTGCTGCTGTTGCTGCTGCTGCTGCTGCTGCTGTTGCTTCTGTTGCTGCTGCTGTTGCTGTTGCTGCTGTTGCTTTTGCTGCTGCTGCTGCTGTTGCTGCTGCTGCTGTTGCTGCTGTTGCTTTTGCTGCTGTTGCTGCTGTTGCTTTTGCTGCTGCTGCTGTTGCTTTTGCTGCTGTTGCTGCTGCTACTGCTGTTGCTTTTGCTGCTGTTGCTGCTGCTGCTGTTGCTTTTGCTGCTGCTGTTGCTGCTGCTGCTGTTGCTGCTGCTGCTGTTGCTGCTGCTACTGTTGCTGCTGCTGCTTTTGCTGCTTTTGCTGCTGCTGCTGCTGTTGCTGCTGCTGTTGCTGCTGCTGTTGCTTTTGCTGCTGTTGCTGCTGCTGCTGTTGCTTTTGCTGCTGCTGCTGCTGCTGCTGTTGCTTTTGCTGCTGTTGCTGCTGCTGCTGTTGCTTTTGCTGCTGCTGCTGCTGTTGCTGCTGTTGCTTTTGCTGCTGCTGTTGCTGCTGCTGCTGTTGCTTTTGCTGCTTTTGCTGCTGTTGCTGCTGCTGCTGCTGTTGCTGCTGCTGCTGTTGCTGCTGCTGCTGCTTTTACTGCTGTTGCTGCTGCTGCTGCTTTTACTGCTGTTGCTGCTGTTGATTTTGCTGCTGTTGCTGCTGTTGCTTTTGCTGCTTTTGCTGCTGTTGCTGTTGCTGCTGTTGCTGCTGCTGCTGTTGCTGCTGTTGCTTTTGCTGCTGTTGCTTTTGCTGCTGCTGCTGCTGTTGCTGCTGCTGCTGTTGCTGCTGCTGCTGTTGCTGCTGCTGTTGCTTTTGCTGCTGTTGCTTCTGTTGCTGCTGTTGCTTTTGCTGCTGTTGCTTCTGTTGCTGCTGCTGTTGCTTTTGCTGCTGTTGCTTTTGCTGCTGTTGCTGCTGTTGCTTTTGCTGCTTTTGCTGCTGTTGCTGTTGCTGCTGCTGCTGTTGCTGCTGTTGCTTTTGCTGCTTTTGCTGCTGCTGTTGCTGCTGTTGCTTTTGCTGCTTTTGCTGCTGTTGCTGCTGCTGTTGCTGCTGTTGCCGCTGTTGCTGCTCCCTCTGTGTGGCGTCCGGCTGAGAGAAGCCTGTGGACCGTATCAGTTCATCTTTGACCCAGAGCAGCGAGTCTGTGCTGCCTTATTAGCATATCTGCAGGGCAGCCCCAGGTTTGTCTTTATTTGGGTTTTTTTGTGTGCTGCCATGCCTCTGGGTTTCAGGTGGGCTTTTTGTTCCTGAATGCAGGCTGTGGGCACGAAGAACAATGCTGCGTTCAGAGAGCGAGGCAGAAACCGCACGTAGCCGTCCCAGCATCAATATGTAAAGAAACTCCCGTCACCTCTCTGCCTTCATTCCTCTCTCTGCAGCTTCACTCACGTCTGTCAAAATAAATAAACACAATTAGAAATACCTGTTTGAAATACGATAACTGTTGAGTGTTTGAATTTCTCTCACATGTACAAACGAGATAAAAATAGCAGAAGGAAAAAAGACAAAACTCTTGAATAAACATTTTTGAATTTCATGGCAAAGTGTAGTTCAACAGCGAATCCATAAAAAAATGATCTTTATTTATTTATTTAATTCATTTATCTATTTAATTATTTATTTTTTCTGAACGTCCCAGGTGTTTCTGTGTTTTTACTGTATTTTTATATTCATTGAGATATATTTATTAATTACTATTTTATTCAGTTCTTTGACTTGCCTTCCAGAGTTGCTTTTTATTTAAAACTTCGTTGCACTTTTGGAAACTGCAGCTCAGAGGAGGAGCTTCATTGTCGAAGGCGGGGCTAAGTCCACTCAGGCGTTTTGCACAGCTGATTGGTTGCCACGGAGATTAAAGGATTTCTCAAACATGCATGGAAAAAATCAAAGCAACACTCCAGGTTTGTTTTTATTTATTTATTTATTTTTTAACCATTTTTCCCTCTAAATCACACCAACTTTCTGAACTTTCCTCCACATCAGATTGGACTTAGATCAGCCGGAGCGAGGACGGCTTGCTGCTCTGGCTAAAGGTCCAAGGTTGCTGCGATAATGAATGTGTGGCAACAGTTGAGGCCACATTAAACCAGAACTCGGTGCAGAAACGTGCTCAAAGGAAAAACTTACTGACGAGGTGAGTCACTGTTTCAGCTTCATACTGCAGAGTTAAACTCAGAACAACTAAACTGGACCATAAAAGCAATTATGTATATATTTAGCCATAAGTTTTAATCCAAGGGAGGAAGGGAGAGGTTCAAATATAAAGTTAAAGGTTTTTCTCTGTTGATCAACCTTGTGCTGTTGCTGTTGGGATGAACTTTGATCATCTGGTTTCTGATTAAACATAAATTGCTGCAATGCATGGAAAGATAATAAAAACAACAGGTTTAGTGGTTGATAGAAAATAATCTGACATGGAAAAAAATTTTTTTTAAAAAAGTGGAAGTAAAAGTTAATTTAATTTAATTTGTACTTTTGGCTATTTATCAGTTTAAAAAATAATTTTACTGTTGATCTAATTAAATGATTCAGTGTATTATTTTATTTTATTATGTTTTATAATATTAGATTCTTTTTCACTTTAATTTGAATTAATTCTTATATTTTTATTTTATTTAGCAAAATATGTAAGCAAAGTGAAAGAATTTCTGCAGTTTCTTACACAACAGTAATGGTTTGGAGAGACCTGTTGTGAAATTCCCGTTTATCATGAATACCAATTTATTTAAATACATCATGGGAAAACAAAGCAACATTACCTGAAAAGACTAACGTTTAAATGTGTATTTTACTTCTTAATGTTTTTAAAATATGTTTATCTTGTTGGTACTAGACACCAGTTAGTCAATTAATTCGTCTATTGTTTGATTTTATTTCTACTTAAACTATTTTGTTCAATTTTATTTCATTTTTGTAATTAATCCATTCAGTTTTTGTTTTGTTTTTATATCATTTTAAAAAACAAATCAGTACCTTATGTTGAATAACATCACCATTTAGCTTGTTGTATTGTTTCTATCGTACCTTAAATTAATTAATTTACTTTTTATATCATTTTACGAAGCAAAAGTTTAATTTATTCACTTAGTTTTTCCTTTAATTTTTTTAACTTTCACTCAAGTCTTTTTATTAGCTTATTTTATTGTATTATTTATAGTTATTTGGTTTTAATTAATTCACCTTATTCATTTCTTATTATTATTTTAGTTCATTATTTTTTTTTTTTACTTTAACTGTAATTAATTTATCACATTATTATTTAATTTAATTTTCTTTTATTTAGCGTTTACCTGGAACCTTCCATTGTGACGCACATTTCCACACGGAAGGTTTTGATCGTTGCACCTGCGAGCTGTCAAGTCAACAGAAGTCGCTCCCGTCATACCAGTCAGGTGAGACGTGTCATGATGGAAACGTTCAGTTTTTGTTGTAAAACTCCCAGTTTCTGAGTGAAGATGTTGTTGTTGGGTCTAACTGGAAGGAAACCAGTATAAACTGGTTGTGTGAAGCTAAATGCGGAGTTCCAGTGAGAGCTTTGACTTTGCCATGGCTAATTAATGCGCCTAGCTTGTTTTGACGCTGTAAGACTTTATGGAGGAAACTTGTGAAGCTTACAGCAAAGTTCAGACGCCTCTTGAAATATTTATTTGAATGTTTCGCAGCTCTCGTGTCAGCGGAGGCTAACAGCCCCTGGTTTCTGGTTAACACGGTAATCCAATTATCTCTGCTAACTGGCCAGACACAACGACAACACTACAGACTACAGAGATTAGTCAGCATGGTGTCGCCTTATTTTTAGACAAAGGTGTCGGAAAGTAGATTAAAATTCATAAATATGGATCAGTACTGCAGGGGGTTGATGGAAATTCATAACAGTATCTGGTTTAAGCATACAGTAGCCATACAGTGATCATTTTGAGACATTTTACCAACAATGTGACAATTATCAAACTGAGCAGAATAGAAATGTCCTTTATTGTCCCACAGTAGGGAAATTCAAGTGCGAGAACAGCAAGTCAAAAGGGAAATAAAAGATGATTTGGTTGTCTTTCTGTTGAAATGTTCCTGGTTTATGTCTCAGTAAAGGTTGAAAATGTGATTAAAAAAACATGTTGCAAGATACTGTAGGGTTAATGTTTACGCTTTTTCTTCAAGTGTGCTATAGAAGATCTTCCTTGCCAACAACCATTTGGATTAATATGAGCTACAACATTTAGTTTTCCTTTGTTTTGAATTTATTTTGAACTGAATTTGAATAAGGATTAAGTCAATTAGTCAAATGATAAATTCAAACCAGTGCAATATCTTCCCTTTGCATATTTATTTCCCACTTTTCTCTTTCTTTCTACAAAAACCTGATGATAGAAGTCTTCAGTCTGGTGCTTTGGTCACATCTACAACAATTTTGTTTACAGAGACTCCATAATTAATTTTATTTGTTGTTTCTGTTGTCTATTTATTTTTGGCTTTTTAAAATGTCTTCCAGTTCCAGTGTTAAATGTTCATTAGAATTTAAAGTTTATTGAGAAATTTGAGAAAGTGTTCCTGCATTGTTATTATGTCATCGCTAATATATTACATGAAAACGGTTTTCAAAACAACAACAGTATCATCTAGTTGAATTTTTTTATCATGACAGGCCTGGTTTTCTATAGACTTAGACGTGATGTAAGTAGAGCTGTCAGTATGACACATGTTGCTGGACAATAAATTGTCCCAGAAGTTTTTGCGATTAACGATCAAACTGTTGTTTCGAGACCATTTTCAACTAATGACATAAAAATGCAAGAACACATCCTCAAAATAAAAGAAACTTTAAATTCTAATGAATATTTAATTGAATTGACATTTTAAATATTCAAAATAAACAAAACATAAACAAATAAATTATAAATCTTTGTAAACAAAATTGTCCAAACTGAAGATGTTCATCATCCAGTTCTTGGTGAAAAGAGACAAACTAGGAACTATTGATCTATTGATGATTGTGACATTTTTTCTGATTTTAGGAACAAATTGTGTGTTTCCCTGCAGGATGGCTCAGACGGACAGCAAGGTTCTGGTGCTGGGAGCTCTGGCCGGAGTGGCCGGCATCAGCCTGGCTGTGGTATGCTACCGCGGCTTCAGATCCAAGCGAAGAGTCTCCTGGTCGGGCTTCTATCAGAACCGCACCAACGACCCGGGATCCGGCCTGCTGCTGGTGGACGGCCCTGTTCTGCCCAGGGGTCAGGCCGAGGTGCTGGAGCGCCTGGAGGCCCTGATCCAGTGTGTGTCTGAGCTGAAGGAAGAGATGAAGGCGCTGAAGACCGCGCTGCCCGCCCTGCCGGACCAAGTCAGGGAGGAGCTGAAGGGCCACAGCGAGACGCGGCGAGTCAGCGCCCAGCACAGGACGGCAGCGATGAGGAGGAAAAAAGCAGCGGGCGCCGCCAGCAGCCCAGACAGACGGAGCTCAGAGGACGCAGAGAGCGAGGGAGGGTGAGTCTGTCAGGGGCAAAATGATCCAAATATTAAAACATCTCTGTATGCAACCATCCAAAAAGGTCCTAAAACTGAAGACCTGGAGTATCTGAAAATCAGCTAAAAGGAAGTCCAGATACAGAAGTAAATAAAACAATAAATGAGAATAAGTAGCCAAATAAGGAGCTTCTACACTGCAAAAACACAAAATTATTGTTGTATTTTTTGTCTAGTTTGTAGTACAAATATCTTATTACTCTTGAAATAAGAGAAAACTAACTTACAAGTAATATTTCAGAAAACTATAACAGCTTGTTTGAAGGCAATTAATCCTTAATATTGATTTAAAAAGTTTTAGTTCCACTGGCAGATTGACTTTCAACAGGTCCTGTGCTGTTACCTAGCAACGCCAGCCTAGCCCAGCCTGTCGCCTAGCAACCCGGTTTTAGTTCCACTGGGAGATTATTTCACCTGCAACATTGGGAAACATTTCTTGGTGTAAGTGAAATGATCTGCCAGTGAAATTAGGACTTCTCAGTGAAACGCTGGTAAAAACTTTGTCAAAGGGTTAATGGAGGAGCCATGTTGTTATGACAAAGTTTCAGAAAGAACAAGAGTTTTTAAAGAGACAACGGCCCAATTTCAAGGTGTCGCATTACAAGAGAAATTTCTTTCATGTCATATTCGACAAATACAGCAACTGAAGTTAACATTGTTACTTTATTTCACTGTAAAAGGGCAATACTGCTGCTGTTTTAATGTTGCTGAAGAAAGGCAACCCATTGACAAAATAACTAATTTTATTGTACGGACTATGACATAATAACAATAACCTGTACTTTACCATGTTTTAAATGATTCAAATAATACCTTAGATGAAAGTACACAACAGATCTAACATTGTCCCATTTTTTAAAGAAAAAAACAAAACAATTACACCTGGTTATTTAGTAGTTTATAGACCCATTTTAACACCAGTGGTGCTTTTCCGACTTTATCAGGCGCTAACATCTTTGTGGAGAAATTTTGGCCACTTTTTCCCAACATTTTATTGAGGTTTATACACATTTATAGTTGCTTTACTGTCAGTACATTTTATTTATTGCCTGTTTTGTCAGTTCCAAGTTATTTCAGTGACCATTAGCGGTTTTCTCCAGGTGTCTGAATCTGAATATAATTCCCATCTTAACTTTGTTCAAATAAATTATCACTTAATTACAGCAAACTCCAGAACTTAAAACATAAACAATGAGACTAGCTAACTTGTCGTGTCCAATTATGGAGGAAATTATAGCTTCTGTTGGTTATTTTCCCTTTTTAATTCAGTATAAAGGTGAATGGATTTTCTTCCCCACCTGTGGAACCGGTTTGATCGTTTTATGTTTCAAATTACCCTTTGACACATTAGCCGAAGGTGCTGGATAGAATTGGCAGCATAATCAAGAGGCTTCTTCAACCGTGAACCGGCACCTTGAACCCACGCCAGCCTCCCATAGGGTAAACAGCAGATGGGTTTCTTTTTTCCCTTTTAAAAGGTTCAACTTATGAAAACAAACACCAGCAGCAAAATGACAGAGATTAATCCAAGGTCTGGAGGCGGGATTGGACAAACTGCACGACTGAGAAAACACATCAGAAACACAGTTTTTCTCATAAACGGGGATGAAACAGACACTTTTGCTAATTATCTTACGGACCTCTTGCAGTGTGGAGGGAGGGCAAAAAGCCGCTTTTTATATTAATTCCATCAAATTTTATTTAATTTTCATGGTTGAGTTTTTTTTCCAGCAGCCTGGATTCTGCTTGGTTCCTTCTGTTTTTTTCTTGTCAGAATTTTTTCCATTTCTAGTTTAAAGAGAAAAGCAACTTTATAAATTTGACTGGCATATACTAATTTGCCAGTGGAACTTTTTCATTAATAATAAGAAATAATTCACTTAAAACAAGCTCATATTTATTGCTGAAAAGTTACTCATACATTAGTGTTACCTTATTTAAAGTGTACTGAGATGCTTGCACTAGAAAATAGACTAAAATTATTGTTAGGATATTGTGTTTTTGCAGTGTGGTCATCACTTTTAAAGCACATTATTACCCCCCATTCATACCTACTGTTAGAGTCGAAGTTTACAGTGAAGAAAAAAGTTTTTTCAAATCTTCTCCATCATGGCAGCAGATTACCAACAGGGGGCACCAGTGAAACAGAAACAGCAGCATGTTGTGTTGTTGCTGAAAATGATGTGAAAGCATGGCTTTATTACACTCTGGAAGTGATCAATTACGCAAGCCTAATGGTTTTTGTTTCTAGTTTTCTTTGTCTCTTTAGACAAGTAATAATAATATGTTATTATTGTTTCAGTTTGTCCTTGGTGTTTGCAGAGGTCGTTCGCCTGTGATCACTGTGACAGTTTAAGCCTAACCGCAGGGTCGCGATGCACATCAGTTCTGCAGAAGTTGTAGCTGTTTATGTCACAGAGACTCGCTCTCTGTTCGAAAGGAGATCCGTCACGCCGCCCGTGAGCCAAGATGTCAGCGCCCTCATATGAAGACGTCTTGTAGGAACTTGTAATTCGTTAAACAGTTCCCGCTGAGTTTATTTGGATCACGTCGCCGTAGCTCAAGGACTCTCTTTCTTTTTTTTTATCTCTTCCAAAAGAAATAGCATTTCTGACACTGGATAGTTGTTGATTAAAGCAGATGTTAGGCAGAGTTTTGTTTGTGCGTGGGGCAAGCCTGTTCAGAAATGTTAAGACGGAGAAAAAAGGCGCTCATTGTCTGCTTTGTGATTAAAAGCTTTAGTCGAGCTTCCACATGACGTCATTCAGGCTTTGCTCCACACTTGTCAGTTCGCAAGACGTTCACGTCTGTGTCGTCGGATTAATCGGAGGCGCTCAACCAAACACGTTTATTCACCTCTGTTTTTCCGGGGGAATAACACGTTTGAAGAGTCTGACCACCCACGATTGTGTTTTTAATTGATTATTCAACATTCAATTAGGGCCGTACAATATGGCGTTTTATACCAGAGCCAATTTCCAAATATAATTGATTTTTTAAAATGTTAGTTTTTTGCTAAAGACTTGTAAAAGTGATTTTTATTCCAGTCATCTCTCCTGTCAGTTGTAGGACAAAGTATTAGGATAAGTCTAAAAGAATTATCCTAATTCTTTTATAGTCATAAAATTACGAGAAAAAAGTTGTTTTGATGAGAAAAGAGCTTCCGTAAAGTTATCAAAATATGTTGTGACCAGCTCAGACTGTATGGGTCTTTCTTTGAAATGGACTCAGTTTCAAAGATCATTTCAAAGTCTTGCTGCTAATAATAATTTGATGATGGATTAAAAGATTCAAGTGGATGTATTATGGAGAATTTTTATGCTTCCATTTGGGCCTCAACTGTTTTTAAAAGCAGCCCAAGTGCTAAAAAAAAAAACACATCCAGTCCGTTTCTGGAAATAAATGAATGTCTTTTGGTGTCTGAAAAATAAGCCATTTCAAAAACCTCCTGTTTATGGAGTCATGCTGCGCCGTTACCTAGCAACCCCAGTGAAGCCCACCCTGTTACCTAGCAACCCAACCTGAGCTCCAGCTCTGTTTTGTTGTTGACTTTCCATCCAGAAACAACTCACTGCTTTAGTGTTGGTTGTGCGGGAGGCTCCACTAATAACTTTCTATCAAAGAAACTTTTTATTTTTATAAAAGTTTTGTTCATTTGAGCCGAAAATAATTGAAAAATATTATTACTTTTTGGATCTACGATGAATATAATCCATTTCCAACATCAAGAAAAAGAAATATAAGTATTAATATCGGGTGACTTTATCAGCTTCATTTTACTTTGTTGTTGTTTTTTTTGTTCTTTGCCTGTGAACACTTGACTACAGTTTCGCCAACGTGATAAAAAGTTTCACAGACTCTCATTCTGCAGGTGGACGTCAAGAGAAACTGACACTTTCAGTAGATCTTTCAGGGAACGTTGTTGCCAAAGGTATTTTGTCATGTGTAAACTGAGTTTCCACTCCGTTTTTCCCCCCTTCGGCTATTTCTGGAACAAAGTTTCACCACATCCAAGCGGAGATGCTATTTATAGCCGAACGGAAGAGACAAAACCGTCGGCAATCAAACAAAAATTGCTTCCTTCATTACCGCCTTGTAATGTCGTCTCAAACGGGTGACAGCTTCTTTCTTACTCACCTGCTGAGGCGAACAAAACTTTCTCGTTTGTACTCCTATTAAATGAGTGGCCTGAACTTTTGGGTAGAAAATGCTGGATAAAATTAATCTTTTCAAGTTGGATCAATGTGAAAAAGTTAAGTATTAGATTATTCCACAACTTATTAAACCACTGTTTTCATTTTGTCACAGAAATGTGTTTTAAGATGTTGAAGGTAGACTCCAAAACTTTTTGTCATGTATCTAAATTGTCGAGTCAAAATTATTTACTGGCTAAGAAGAAAGAAAAAAAAAAAACTAAGATCAAGCAAAAAATTTTTTATTGTAAAAGGATTTTATCCAAAATATTAAAATGATTTAAAATGTTTTGTGTATTTAAAAATGCATCTAATTGAATAAATGTATACATTTGTTAAAACAGTTTTAAAAAAGTTTCTTAGACGTTAGGTTTTTTAAGAAACTTTGAATAATTAATTGAGCGTACTGCACTGTTTGATAACAAGGATCAATTGGAATGTACAATTAAATTTAAGTAATTAAATTTTTTTTGTACGGTTCCTCGTTAAATTAACTGAATTGAAATGAAATTATTTCCAGTTATAGGAACAGGATTTGAGTTTAATACGTTTTAATAAAAGCTGATTTGAGTGAAACAAAGTTGGATTTTCAGTAAATTCTCAACATTACCACAATTAGGTAACAAGGTCAGGAAAACGTTTTGATTTGAAATAAGTAGTGAGGAAAAGGGCAGTAGGCCAGTCGTGCTAGCTTGACTTTGACAAACTTAATATGTAGATGTGCTGTGGAATTTAGTGTTTCGGTTCATTTAAATTCTCTGTCTGTGTGTCGCATCACAGAACAACAGATGTTTAAATTAGCTAATCAACCACCGCCGCGTTAGATTAGCTAATAGCAACAATCAACATCCAGCCTAGAAACATAAAACTGTGACGGACTGAACGTTCTGTTCTGGCGTTGCAAAGGTTTGCCTGTTTTTGGGTGTCAAATCCTGACACACTAGTGGAGCTATTATCAGCCAGTTGCTATGGCAACGAGTCTGTGTATTTAGCGTAGCCGACACATAGAGAGAGAAAAAAGAAAAAGTTTTGAGTTGTTTTTTAATGGTTTTTCTGCGTTATTTCTCCCTTTGCTGCGGCGAATTGTACTAAATAAGGTACATCTAAAGGCATTATTTTGTAAACAGAGTTGTTCCACCACAGCAGCGCCGCTACGAATGGATGAAAGAAGAAGTGTGAAATTTCCAGACGTAAACAAAAACATGCAACGTGTCTATGAGCAGTTTCAAGTTTAAAAAATGATGCTTTTGGTGTTTAATTACAACACAGTCAAATTTATTAAGTTAGCCTCACAAGTTAATAGTGCTCAGTTAACTTAAGCTAAAAATTTTGAGGCAACTGGTTTGAATATATTTTTTAAGTAAAGACGACTACTTTTACAGTCGTTAAATTTTATGTCATTAAACATGAAATTATTAATTTAGTCAAGTTGTGTAAACTTAAGAAGTGTAGCTTGCACATACTAACATTTATCTAAGCACCAAGTTTGCGTAAGCGTTGTAAGTAAATTCCACTCATTACGTTTTACGGTGTAGGGGTAAACACTAAGCTTTCTGGACCGATGGGGGCTAAATAACTGGACTCTCTCCAGTCTGTCAGGCGTTGTTTAAAGGCAGCCTTTCATTGATCCTGTCAACAGACGATGAATAAGTTGGACGGCATGTTCCCAGGCCCAGAGATGTTGGGATGGTAACTCTTGTTTGTTTTGAACAGGGTAACCACAGAGACTGGCACTGCGAAGCTCTTTTGAGACATCCTTTCTTTGCCCCTTGGGGTCTTCAAACCGGGTGGATGATTCCCAGCACCGCTAGAAAATGAAAGTGCAGCTCTTCTAATCCTCGACTTTTTACAAAAGGTGGAGCGTTGCAAGGCGGCATTTTGAATGTCTGCTTCATCTGAATACGGAGCAACAAAACGGGATGAAGAAAAAAAAGAGTTTTAGTCCAAAATTGAAAGCCTGAAAAGGGCTTGGCAATAAATCAGTAACAATATATATCGGGATAGACATGTGTTCAATATCAATACCTAATTATAAAGTCTGAACCGTAAATGATCAATAGGCAAACGCGTGTGCTTGGAGACAAACAAAAAATATGTGGACACTGTTGAGAGAAAGATACATGAACAAAATGGCCGCTGTTGGAATCGACCCATATGAGAGAGAGTAGAAAAATATGTCAGACGATGTGGACAAGCTGCCTCCGATCTCCTACTGTGATATGATTAACTAATTAGCGAACAGAGTGCGAACAAAATGGGATCCTGAGATCCATGGACTTCCTTTACTTCCTTTGTAAAGGAAGTACAAACTCTTCATGTGAATAACAAGGTTCTGGTGACTGGAAGAGTTAGTACATGTAAAACACGTAGGCTACATGCCCTTCTTAGCTAGCAGATAAGAGCTACATTAGCTAGGCTAATTTAGCTAGTTCGGCAGTAAGTACTACAGTAAATATCACTGATATTTAACTTAGTATTACACAGAGGTAGGTAGAGTACTCAAACATTGTAACTGAGTAATACTGTTAATAAGTTAGGAACAAAGCGAGAGCTAGTTCTGAGCTTGTGGCTTGTTTATTGTTGTCATAGCAACTCCATGGCAACCATGTCTAGGATGGCTGTCAGTTACAAATTTTCTGGAAGCATCGTTCTCATGCGATGTCACACTCTCGGGAAATTTGTAGCTGACCGCCATCTTGGTAGGTATCCGTAACTAAAAGTCATGGCAGTTGCCATGACAACAATAAACAAGCGCAGATCTAGCTCTCGCCTCTTTCCTATCTAACTTATAAACATTCTGTAATGTATAACTACATTACAGTTATTACAACGAGTACTCTGCCCACCTCTGATAAGAATCAGTGACATTTACTGTCTTAGCTTACTGTCTTCAGAGACAGTAAGCTAAGACAGACGTGTTGCCCTGTTGTTTTACGAAAGCCTACACTGCAAAAACACAAACTCTTACCGAACAATTTTAGTGTAGTTTCTAGTGTAAATATCTTAGTTTTGTCTTATTTCGACTTTAAAAGTAACTTTTTAGTGACATATAGAGGCTTGTTTTAAGTAAATAATTAATAAAATTTAACTTTGCCATGTCTTAAATAAAATAATTAGTACTTTTTCATCAATATTTAGGAATTATTTACCTAAAATGACCCTCTGTACCTTGTTATAAAGTTATTTTAAGTTAGTTTGTCTTCTGCTGTGCAAAGATATTTGCACTCGAAACTAGACCAAGATTTCTTGGTAAAATTTTGTGTTTTTGCAGTGTATGAGGCAACATAATTTCTAAATTTTTTAAACTGTTGTGAGCAAATTATCAGTAGATATTTGACTACGCAGAGGAAAACCGTGTTTTAGATGGTGATGATACGCCTGGTCAGCGATTAAATTCCTATTTTGCAATATTTTGACATCTTCTCTAAGAGGCGGTCACTTCCAAGGTCTCTGCAAAGAAAATAACGGCTCCAAAACAAGCTAGCGCACATTACATAAACATGGTGATACAAAAACATCCTTAGTGTCTTCTTTCTTTCAACATACGAGATTCATGAGCCGTGCAATAATGGCGTGACAGGAATGCACCGATGGCTCAGTCCTGCGCTGCGTGTCTCTCCAGCTCCACTAAGTAAATAATTGGAGGGTGGCAAAGCCGACTGCTGAATGAAGAAGCGGTACAAAACATGAATGAATCAGGGAATGAATGAGCGAACGACGCAGCTCGAAATAAGACCGGCTGCATTTGTTGCAGCTCCTTGTGATTTTGTGCAACTAGACTAAAGAGAAAAAACGACCACAAGAATGAGGGTAAACACAAAAACACGCCCATTTAGATGTCTTTTAATCTGAGGTGTGTTGGCCAACGAATAATTTGAGTTTTGGGTTTTAGGGTTTATTTGGGGAGTTAGTATTAAGAGGAAGGCTGTTAAAAGGATTTAGCTCGTTATCCTAAAATTATAGAATGAAAACAGACGGAGATTAAAGGTCCTGATAGCGTTAAGTCCGGATGCCGTTCCACGTTTCTGCAGAAATGCTGCTTGTGATGCAGGGTGGGCCAGGAATTAGCTGCTGTTTCATCTGCTGAGTCTGAAAATTAACGTGGCCTTTTACAAATAAATTAAATGACACAACTTAAGGTTCCTGACACTTCCCACAGCATTTCAATCGGACTAAGGTCTAAACTTTGACTGGGCCATTTCAAGACATTGAGTATATTTTTTTCAGCCATGCTGTTGTAGTTTTGTTTCTGTATTTGGGATCATTGTCCTGTTGATGATCCAGTTTGGGTCACATTTTCCTTTAAAATGCTTTTGAGTACAGAGGAGTTCATGGTGCCGTGGCAGCACAATGAGCCCAAATCATCACCCAGCCACCGCCGTGCTTAACAGGAGGAACGAGGTGTTAGTACTGATATGTTGTGATTAATTTCAAACCAACACTAGGGGTTCTCCTCACAACTCTTCCAACTGTACCAAAGTAAAACTTTATTGTTTAATATTCCAACTATTTAATATTCCATAGAGTCGGGATGAAGCTCTGATCTTTGGAGGAGTTTATTGGGCCTCCTGTAAAGATTAGCTGCTGGCTTCTAGTGACTTTCACACATTATTCTCATTATTCTTTGTTCACAAAGATATTTGTGCTAATATCAGTCTCACTCAACGCAAACTTCGACAAGCGCGTCTACAAATCTTTGCAGTTCTCGTTGAGCGTGGGTGAGCCGAGCAAGTCGGTGCCTTACCTCCTTCACCGCGGGATCTTATAGGCAGCGGAACAGGTGAACTTTCACCTGCTAAACCGACCGTTTTGAGTAAAACGTGACACATTCGGTCTGCGCCATATTCAATGTGTCACTTATAAACTTAGCTTAACCTGTCTTTGCTATCAGTAGCTGCGTTTCCATTGAATCAATCGCTTTTCTGTAAAATGGCCGACTACAATTTCCCCAAAACAAAGCATAGGTAAGTATAACAGTCTGTCACTCCAACGCCTGAATAAAACGCCACTGTCTCCTCGATGGCTCAATTATGAACATATGTTATATAATTGCTATGATTTTTAATGACTTACCACATAAAAAAAGTTTGATTTTAATTTAATTTCTCGTGTAATGGTAAAATTGGATTTTTTTCCCCCACATTACAGAATATCAAAGATTTACCCACATTTATAACAGAAATGCAGCTACTGATGGATGATATAAATGGATTGCAGGTGAATCATCTCCTGATAAATAAACAATTTTAAGATAAAAGTGACACGTGATCTGTGCCAATTTCACCGTGTCACCTGTAAACCTAGCTTAACCTGTCTTTACTATTACTGTTACTGATGTATTTTACAAAAACTATTTAAAATAAACAGAAAGCGACGCTTAGCCTGGCGGGGGGTCAGCTAGAGTCGGCAGCCCGCCAGGCTTACGATACACTGGGGGAAACCCTGAATGTTAGTAACTTTAGAACCTGCTGAACCAGGTTATTTTATTCTGCTCCGAAAGTGGCTGTACTTTCTATTTAATCATTACATTATTTAGATGTTGAACTCTGAGGTGATTCCGGATGTATTTCCTGCTTGGCATTGTGCTAACACACCTCACAGCTCCACAACGGCAAACTGCCAAAGCGCCTTCGTTTATGAGGCGGTCCGCTTTCCTCAGCAGTTCATAAAAAGTTTTAATCAGGAACATTTGGCTGATACTTTCCATCTTTAATCCAATAGAAGCGTTTCCATTGTGGCGCTGTTGCTGTTTAATAAATGAACAGGATTTCTTGACCCCAGAACGTGTCCCGATTCGTATTGAATAAAATAAATAAAATCTCTGCATCACAGTCGGAGTGTGTGTTATTGGGTGGAGTTAGCATGCGGCGTTTGGTAAGAAACACCTGTCGGACCTACGTTGTTCCTGTCTGCGACCCGCTCTGACACATCCCCTCTAAACCGTGCCTCACGGCCCCAAATATTCTCTAACCACCACTGACGCACATGCAGCTGCTGCCAACACTTAATAGATGCTTTTCACGGTGTCTGCGTCTTTGATTCTTACCTTTAACTTTATTACACCAATATTTCTACCTCTGGCTTTCAAGTGTTGGCTTTGGGTGTTGGTGCAAGCTTGCGCCTCCGATTGAAAAGGCTCCATAAAACGTGTAATGCGAGCGTTGCGTGCCATACCCTGCTGAACAAGTTCCCCCATGTTCCTGGAAACTCTTCAGGTGTCAGACGTCAGCCATGAAAAATTATAAACAATTAAGTTCCCCCACTTATGTAAACATACCAGGTGCCGTTTTTGTGTGCAAAGAAGACGTGAAGATTGATCTGATATAATCACCACCTGGTAGCATGTGGTTTATTAAAAATGTTCGTTATGACAAGATTGCTCTGAATGAAGAAAAAGCTCACAAAGAGATTATTGTTTCTCCATCGAGAGCAAGAAGGTGGAAACTTTCAGCCTGTTTGTTGGTTTTCCAAATTTAGCATCCTGCCAATAAAAGGTGTTTGTATTAAATCAGAGTTTCTCAAACGTTTTCACTAACGTTAAATTGCCCCACAATAACACAACATCTTAATATACACAACTTGAAATGTTATTAGTCTTGTAACTCATTATTAATTGTTGCTTTCTTTGTTTGGTAAATGTGAATGACAAATTAATTTTCATGTGTTTGATAAGTTGTTCTTTGCTGCCAAGTTTTGTGTGTGAAACATTTTCACATTTTCTTTTATTGTAACTTAGAAGCAGAATAAAAGAAAAAAACAAATTAAATCAAAACAGACTTGAGTTGCTTGGCCAGAAACAAAAATCCTCTTCTGCACCATTAAATACAAAAATTATCCACCCATTTCTATTATGTGTATTTATTTGTTGTATTTAAGTTAATTATTTTTAATTAACTAAAAATAATAGCCGTTGACGTTGAGCAGAGAATTATAAGTAAGCAAAGTCGAACAGTTCTCACCTTCTTGAGTCCTACTGGTCAAAAGAATCGAACCGTTCGTGAGCGAAATGAATGATTCAGCTTCCTCCGATCATATAAACAATCCTGGAGCTGTTTTCTTTCCACCGGTATCTTCACTTTTTCTTTTAGGTGATGAGGTTTTGTTATTATTTTAAAATAATCCTTTGGTAAGTTAACTGTAGTGTCACGGCAAATGAACGGTCGCTTACATGCAGTACCTCTCTGACCACTAGGGGGCGACGAGAAAGACTGTACATCCTGCTTTACTGCTTTTTTAAATTCTCAATATAAAAGATTACAAGTCAGTTCTTGTCCAGAACCTTTTTATTATTATTATTTTTCAGTATTTCTTTTGTTCATTTCATTGTAAGATATGCAGAACAAAAAAAAAAAAGCACTTTGTGTTCACCTTCTGTCCCAGTTCAGTCCCATTAACTCCCAAAATAACCACAGGCAGCTTCAAAGTGTAAGAAAAACTTGTTTTAATATTACCAACTTTCAGCGGGAAAATGGTTCAATTACCTTTCACATTGCCAAAAATAATAACAATGCATAAAAATCAATGTTTTTATTCATTTTCAGCCAAAACAGGCTAAAACACCCACATAATTTTCATAATAGTTTTATAAAGTGTATAATTTTGGGACATTTAAAGCTTAAAGCACATTTCTCATTAAAACCTGTTATTTCATTGACTGATTGTGATCACAGGTACATGACTGCACTGACAGACTCCGAGGATGAAGAGCAAAGCGATGAAGAACAAGACAAGCTATCCGTCCTCCTCGACAGAATCGACCGCTTGCGTCAGGGCGGCGAGTCGGACAAAAGGGAAAGTCTGAGCGTCCTTCTGGAGCAGAGAGACGAGGTGAGTTTACTTTCTCTGCCAGTGAGGCAGAAAACATGGCGGCGTCTCATATCGGCGTTCACTTCTGCAGTTTGGGCAGAACTCAGAGTTCCTGTGGCGGCTGACCCGAGCGTACTGCGACGTTCACGACGTCAGCGGCGCTCTGGAGGAGAAGAAGACTCATGCAGAAAACGGTAACATCGCTGCACAAAAAGACTCACTGTGAACGTTTAATGTTTTTTAACAGTTATTACATCTAAAATGTTAATCAGCAGTTCAGATTATCTGAAGGTTTTATAAAGATTTATTCGGACTTTAGCTCAATTTCCAATCCAGTCCTAAACAAACTGAACAAATTCTTGATTCTGAACAGATTATTTATTTTAAATAATTCTTTACACCGAACAGATTCTTTAGTCCGAATAGATTCCAGAGTTTGAACAGATTCTTTAGTCCGAATAGATTCCAGAGTTTGAACAGATTCTTTAGTCCGAATAGATTCCTGAGTCTGAACAGATTCTTTCCTGTAAATTGAATCTTTACTCTGAACAAATTCCTTTCTGAAAATACTCTTTACTCTGAGTAGAGTCCTCAATCTGAACAGATTCCTTTTTGAACAGATTCTTTACTCAGTGATCCTTGTGGTCATTTAAGTTCTATTTTC
Organism: Poeciliopsis paucimaculata; assembly: GCA_903067055.1. Lineage (NCBI taxonomy): Eukaryota > Metazoa > Chordata > Actinopteri > Cyprinodontiformes > Poeciliidae > Poeciliopsis > Poeciliopsis paucimaculata. The sequence goes on from CAEGAD010102594.1 coordinate 68,519, forward strand.
CACAGTTAAGCTGAAAAGTCTGGAACTATTCTATTTCAGTTCAAGAAAAGTGTGGAAAATATTTAAATTAACTTTGGGGAAAAAAAATCAGTATTTCTTCCATTTTCTCAAAAAGAAAAAATTTAACAAATCCTGCACATTATAACTTTGATTTGCCTCATCACAACTTTTATAACAATTAAATTTTTGACTGAATTGATACTCATTTATAGATTTAATTTTATTTGTTGAGGCTAGAAACTTAAAACTGAGATTGATCTTTCTCTAAATTTGGTTAAAATGCTGAACAAAGTATTAAAACTACCATTAAATGTTTGTGAAATTAGGAATTTTAAAATATGCATTGGTGGCGCTCTGATTTCACTTCACTTTTCCACGTTTTGTTCTGCATCATCAGCAAATAACAATGTATTTTATGGATTTATATCTAATTTATGGCATAATTATGTATAAGTCAAAGGAAAACGATGCATATTTTTTATTTTCCACTGAAGCCCCAATGCAAATGATTGAATTTGAGTTTTTTCCAGACATTTTCCAGTGACGTCCCTGAATCTTTTCCTACACCCAGCAGCGTTTGTTTTTCTTTTTTCTCTCAATGAACAGAAGCTATTTTTACGAGTCTTCTCCGGTCCAAACTGGATGGGCCGGTTCCTCTGAACTTTAATCCTTCCTCTTCACCGCGCCGCTCATCAGTCAGCAGACACCTGTGGCTATTTTAGGAACATTTTGACATTTTTAGAGCTAATCTGACATTTTCCACGGCGCAGCAACAGATTTAAAACTCCTCCTGGATGTCGTTTCATCATCTGACTTTTGTTTTGGTCGCTTTCATCTAAAGCCAAATTCTTTCTTTTGGTCAACTAAGCATTTTATTTCACCAAATATTCTTCATTTTTTTCTATCAAAAAGAGAAATAAAATAATTTATGCATTTAGGCATGTTTATAAACATTTTTACTGATACATCCACAATGTAAACTCTACAAATAAATGTTGAATTTGGGTTTAAATGGAAGTTAGTATCTTTTACTTTTCGTTTTAGGTAAAGCGGTTGGTGAAGAGGCCATTAAAGTGAATCCCAAATGTGCTGAAAGTCATCAGTGGTAAGTTTTTGCATTTTCTCCCTTTTTTCATCATTTTATTCTGGTAAATTCTTGTGCATGTCGTATTAAAATATAATTGAGTTTATTAGCTTACTTAATTAAAAATAGGAAGCTCATGTATGGAGGTGGCTAGAAAACCGAGTAACTGATCAAATTATCATTAATTTAATATTTAAAAATTACATCGTCAGATAAAGTGAAGTGGAAATTTTGGACAAAAAGGACAAAAATTTATAGAAGTAACAAAAAATATCAAAATCAGGCAAAAGAAATTTTTTCCAAATCAGTTTGTTTCAATAAAAACTTGTTTTTTATTCAGTTGGTAGAAAATTCAGAAATTTTACTCAAGTAAGAGAAGAAATACTTCATAATAAAATGATTCAAGTAAAAGTAAAAACTAGAGTCGTGAAAACATTTTTTTTTTAAGTTACTCAAGTGAATATAATTGAGTAAATATTACCCAACTCTGCTCATGTTTATTTTTTATGACATATTGATTGTTTATTTCTTCTGTTTTTGGTGATTTTGGCTTAAAAATCCAAACGTTAGGTTGTCAGAGGACAAAAATATTAAAAGATATTTTCAAGACAACACATTTTAATGGAAGAAGTTTCTTAATGTTTTGTTTTATCAATACTTTCTGCCGTATTCACAGAAAGCTGTGATGTTGATATGGCCTAAATGAGAATGAGTTTGAGAACTGCAGTCAAAACACAATGAGTCTCAGTTCTCGTTATGCTTGTTCCCCTCTTTCTCAACCACACGTCTTCCTTCCACTTAACTTTCCATAATTTTTTTGTATTTGTTGAGATTCCATCTGTTCCTGTTCTGTCAATCTTCATTCTGTTGCTTCTTTTCAAGCCAAACTCAAGCACAAGATGTTCTTCTGAGTTGGTGAAGCAGAAACTTTAAATACAGTGCATGACAAAGATATCGCGTTTTACAAAACACAACAAAACAAGAGATTACCCAGTAAACATGGATAAATGCTGGGTGGTCTTCTCGCTTTTTTTTCAACCAAGTAGTGAAGAAATAAGTAAATAAAGAAACATGACCTCTCAGTGCAGGCAATGCAGTCAAGCATATTTATGAGAAAATGTCAACTAACTTCCCAAACATCAATCTGATAGAATCACATCCAGTTTCAGGAATGTAAACAGAGCCAGGGTTAACCCGGCTGACATATATTGACAGTTATACTGGAAGAACTGGTGTGATAAATGTCGGATATTACGGTTGTAGTTCTTCATTCACTGTTTACACCTGCACAGGTGAACTGCTTTGTGATATGAGGGAGAAAATGTCATTTTTATCCAGAAACATCTGTAAATCTGCAGATGTTACATGTTAGTCAGTTTAACAGTGACTAAATATTTTGCTATGTGCTTGTTGCAAAAAGAAAAAAGTCTTCTCTCCTTTTAATTAAGTCTGGGAGGTAAAATCATGTTTGCAGGCTCTTTGTGTTTCACATCTAAAAATTCTGTTCATGTCAAAACTTGACTGCTGATTAGATGAAGAATCTGCCTGAAATGTGTCCTGTTACATAAACTGAATAAAAGGCTTTTCCTCGCTGTCTGAAGTCAAATCAGACCAAACTTGTTTTAGCATCTGACAAATTGTTTTACAATTTAAGCGTTTTTGTTAGAATTATTTGTTTTTTTTATAACTTTCCCTCTGTTCCTGATTAGATGCCAATATTATTTATTTTTCCTATTTTACTATATGTGTATTTTCCGTATTTTTATTATTTTTTATTTATATATAATTTTATTTTTTACTTTTTTCCCCTCTGTTCCCCTTTTATCTCACTCCTGATCTTTATTTTATTTCAATAATTTATTGATATTGATGAAAAAGAACTAGTTCCATTGGCAGATTATTTTACTTATCACATGAGAAAGTGTTTTTTATGTGTAAAATAATCTGCCAGTGTCACTTCTGACTTAATAATTGAAAGTTAGTTTTGTCTTATTTCAAGAAAGAAACATTAAAATCTCTGAAGAAGACACAGATCAGCTTCCTTCTTCACAAAATATAAACGAAAATGGAGATTTTAGAGTTTGTAGAATTTCTCATTTGTCTTTGGTAAAAAATAAAACCACGAGCCATTTCTCCCACTAGCGCTCGATTTGGTTCTATTTACCCAGAATGCCCTGCGCTGTAGTTCACTTCCTGTTCTTGGAGCGGTCTCCAGTCCGCTTGGCGTTCACATATGCACTCAAACTGCACCGCAGTTCACTTCATTTGAATAGATTCAGAGATTTGTAGGATTTCACTTTTTGGGGTCGTATTGCGTTTTCACACCTCCAGAAAACAAACTAAACTTTCTAGACAAATGAACTGGACTTCAGTGAAGGTGGACTCAACAGGAATGTTGCATTTCCTTGTCGACGCTGAAATAGTTAAAAACTTTCCCGCTCTAGAAAAAACATTTTAATGCGGCGCCTTGAGTCAAAGGGAAAAAGTGTTGCTGCTACTAAATGCTGTTGCTCAAGCCTTAAAGGCATCAATGTACTTTGTATTTCCAGCGAATTCTTTGTCACACAGAAGATCCTCCTTTGTACTATTCCTGCTTATAATAATAGTATAATTTGCTTGTTTACATAACATGAATTCTTCCTCATTCTGAGTGTCAGAAATTCTTGAAACATTTTTGTTTGCGGCTGAGTTCATGCAAGTTTGTTTGGTTTTTGCAGACGTTTCTTTGTCTGTAAGACTGAAGCCTTGTTCTCTCAGCAGACTCGTTAACTGGCCTCGGTTCGCGATGTCAACCGAAACACAAAGCCTCGTTTGTTTAGCTAATAAAGAGAAACGGCTTAATGGGTAATCTAATTTTTGCTAATGGGATTAGCGAGATTCTGAAATGAAGCAGTAAAAGAGTCGGACTTGAATGAGCGGGTCAAATTAGGTTAGAGCTGCTCTGAGAGCGGAGGAGGGTGGGACGGGTGGAGCGCTGCCAGGTGTTGAAAGGAAGTTTATGTTGCAGGTAACTGTTTACTTAGAGCACAGATGCCGTGAGAAAACTTGTCACCGTTTTTTTCTTTTTCTATGAATGCTGTTCTTCTTGTCACACGTTGGCAGCTGCTGTTTAGATGCAGCGCAACTCACTTCCTGCTCCACCACTGAAACTACTGGATTGTTTTACCCCCTTTGCACAAAAGCACAATCAGGCATTAAAGGTCACCTGATATGCTCCCTTGAACAGGAGGACTATGGTCTAGACCAGGGGTCCTTAAAGTGGGTCCTGGAGGGTCGGCATCCTGCACATTTTAGTTTTCTCCTTGGTGGTACCAACAACCTTTTCACCATGCCAGTGTTCTTATTAGGCCTTCTAATGAGCCATCATTTGATCCATGTGTGTTAAACCAGGGAGAGAACTAAAACATGCAGGATGCCGTCCCTCCAGGACCCACTTTGGCCCCACTGGTCTATACAAAACATGTCCATCGCATTTATTGAATAAAATCATTTTTAGGTAATCAGATTTTAGTTTGTTCAGTTTCTGAATGAGCTGTTATAGGGACTCTCTCACTTTAAATCCAAATAATTTGCTCCCCCAACTCAACGTTTACTACAAACAGATGCGCAATAATACAACCGTGCATCTTTGAAAAGCATTAGTATATCCTCCTGCACAACCAAAAACAATCCAGCAAGTGGTTTCTTGATGGTTAAGTCTACAGCAAAACACTTGTATTTTCCAGCAGCCATTGTACAGCTGTAAATTCGAATGTACTAGAGCTTAGCTTGGGTTGCTAGGTAACAGACTAGGCTTCACTTGGGTTGCTACACTACAAAAACTCAAAATCTTACCTATATTTTTGGTCTAGTTTCTATTGTAAATATCTCAATACACTTGAAATAAGGCAAAACTGACTTACAAGTAACTTTTCAGCAAAATATAGGAGCTTGTTTTTGGTTACTTAGTCCTTAATATTGATGAGAACGTACCAGATCCACTGGCAGATTATTACTACATAGTACTTTGTTTAAAATCAATATTATGGAATTATTGATTCCTATATCTTGTTGAAAAGTTACTTGCAAGTCAGTTTAGTTTAATAACAAGTGAACTAAGATATATGACTGGAAACCAAACCAAAAATATTGGGTAAAATTTTGTTTATACAGTGTAGATAACTGGCCAGGCTTTGCAGGGGTTGCTAGGTTACGTGTGGAACTCTGCTGGGGTTGCTAGGTTACCAGTGGAACTCTGCTGGGGTTGCTAGGTTATGAGTGGAACTCTGCTGGGGTTGCTAGGTAACGGCCAGTCCCTGCTGATTTGTAATGTTACATTTCAAAGGTTTTTGAAACTGCTCATTAATTTATTACCAAAAGCATTTGCTTGTTTTTTTTTGTGTGTTTTTTTTTTTTTAAGTGCTTGGGTTGTTTTTAGAATCAGTAGAAACCCAAATGGAAATACAAAAAACAGGCAATACGTGAATTTTTGCATAATGCATGTCGTTTAAACTCACGCAGTTAAAATGAAACACCCCTAGAGGATTGGGAGGATATTAACCTGTAAAGTCAATCACATAAAAATGACGTTTAGATATTAATGAATGCAGACAAAGAGGCAGTGAGTGACAGCTTAATAGGCTGGGTGAGGAAGACTAGCTGAACAAACCTGCTTTGATGATCTGAGTGTTGCGGCAGCTATGAAAGGTGCTGCTGTTCTGGCTCCGCACCGCTCCTGCGTCTCATCTTGCCGATGAAGCTCAGATGTTCTTAAAAAAGAACAAAAAAAACAGAGAGACTTGTGAGCTCTTTTGTTGGTGCTTTAATGGAAGAAATGGGTTTGGCATGATCAGTGAGTCATCTCAGGTTCTGCACCTTTTTACACTCGCTTTTATTCACACTGCAAAAACACAAAATATTACCAAGTATTTTTGGTCTAGTTTCTTTTGAAGACAAACCTACAAGTAACTTTTTGGCAAAATACTGGACCAATAATTCCTTAATTTTGATAACGTTCCAGTTTCACTGGCAGATTATTTCACTTATAGAATTGGAAATTATCTGCCAGTGGAACTAGAACTTTTTAACAATATTAAGAAATTATTTACTTAAATGAAGCTCTTTAATCTAACTCGAAAGTTAGTTTTGTCTTATTTCAATTGTATTAAAGTATTTGCATTAGGAATTAAACCAAAAATACTAAGACTTTGTGATTTTTCAGTGCTCTGGAAACATTTTAGTGGATGTTTTCCTCATATTTATATCCAAACTTTGCAGAAATGCCTGCTTCTTGCTTGCACAATTGTAGAAAACTAATAAAGTACGCAGTGAAATACATATTTTGCTTCATTTCACAGTTTTTCTCTCATTTTGGTGCAAAGACTTGTAGACTTCACTCCCAGCGATCCTCTGAGACGGTAGAGAAAACAGTATCACTTTGTTTTTGTCCTGAGCTAATTGTGTCAGCAAGCTGTACACATTGCACACTGACACATTTGGCAGTTCCTCATCTTGTTTCTGTACAAGTTTTAGCCTGGAGTCCCATCTGGCAACTTTCTGCGTTTGGCTGTTCGTGTTTGGATCTGAAGGCTGAAATCTATTTGCTGTTTCCGCCAAGCACCTGTCTCTTTGGGCTCTTTGTTTTTGCCCAGTGGACTAGGGGATTTCTTAGAGATGTTATTGGAACATGTGCACCAACTTTACGCAATAAAGAGCTCTTTCCGTGCCTCATCTTCCCTTGTCATTTATTGCAACTTCTCTCCTCCCATTTTGATACTTTCCTTTTCTTATTAGCCAGGATAGAGTTTCAGCTCTCAGTTAAAGGAGCGGGTTAGCTTCAGCAGTTGGGGCCCTGAGGCCAGACACACCTCTACATCCTATCTCTTCCTCTTCCCTGCTCTGTGCCTCTGAAATAAAGTAGCATTGCATAAGAGCAATCCTTTTAACAATCCAGTATTCATGTTTAAAATGTGGCTCAGCTGCTTCTGCATGCACTGTAAAACATTTGAAGTTAAACATTTGAAGAATGTTTAACTCGAAACATTTGAAGTCCACCTGCTGCCTTGAAAATGCAACAAAATTGTTTTAACTCAAAAATTAAAACAGGACAGAGCAAACAACCACGCAGACTCACCCAAGGAGAATTTAGAGAGACCAATTAACCTGACAGTTGTGTTTTTGGGCTGTGGGAGGAAGCTGCAGTACCCAGAGAGAACCCACCATGCACAGGGAGAACTCCATGCAGAAAGACCCTGGTCAGGAATCGAACCCAGGACCTTCTTGCTGCAGGGCAACAGTGCTACCAACTGCGCTAAAATAGATTTTTTTTAAAAGTTCATTCATCTTGAATTCTAAGTTTTAACTTAATGCTGCAATTTAAACCAAATAATTATTTCACAATATGCAGGGGGAAAAAACTACTCTCACCTAAAGAGCCACATTTCTGTTATTTTACTCAATATCTAGTTAAAATAACTACTTATTTTATTTTAGAATGATTTAAATTCTTGTTTCAAATTTCATGAACAAAATTTCTGATCTGATAATGAATTTTATTAAACATGACAGTGAATTCTGCTCAGACATTCAATGAGAACAGGACATAAAAGTGAACATTTGCCTTGATAACACCAGAGTCAAACAATGTTCCGTCTCAGGATACAAAATGTGCCGCTAAGCATTCTGGGAAATAGTTCCCACTCTTTTCTTTTTCTTCTTTCAGTTGTTTTATCTGCTAACTGAAAAACTCTTGGAGGTTTGACATAATTAACACAAAATTAACACGACTTACTACTTACTGTACGCTTATCTTTCACAAACTCACACATTTAGGTTCAAAATCTAAAACTTGCTGAATTTATTTGATTTAAAGTGTAGACACAGCTAAATGCGGCTCAAATGTTTTACAGTGCAGTTGCTCTTTGACCCTTAGTGGCATGCCATGAATGCTAATGGTGGCGGATATTCTGTAACAGTAAGATGAATCTCCTCCATTAGCACTTTAGCGGCAAGTACATGAGGTTGATTGACGGCACTAAACCCCGCCTCCTGGTCGTTTTTGGTGCATTCATTCAGATGGCAAGAGCAGCTCAGAGGTGGAGATCGATCTTTTCACAGATTATTTGTCTCATTTTGATACAGCATGGTGGCAGTTTTAACAAATATGTAAAAAAAAGAAGAAACATTTCTGTAAAAAATACGTACTCCAGCTTTAAAGCGTAACTAAACCTCAAATCAACTGTCTTGCAGATAATCTGCCTTAATTGGTCATTAAAGGTGCTATGTTTTGACATTTTTGTGTAAATTTGTTTAATTCTGCAATAAGACTTTTTTTCTTTTTCTTTTACTACTACTTGAGTAAAAATATGTTGAAGTAGTGCTGCGTTTCTCTACCACCTCTGATCATAAGTAACTTTTCAGTAAGAAATAGGAGCTTATTTTAGGTAAATAATTACTTAATATTGATTTAGAAATACTAGTTCAATTGGCAGAATTTTCCTCTTATAACATGGGAAAAATGTTTTATTCCAAGTGAAGTAGTGGAAATAGAACTGGGTTGCTAGGCAACAGCTTGGGCTTGGCTGGCGTTGCTAGGTAACGTCACAGGGCCTGTTGATAGTGAAATAATCTGACAAATGAGTAAAACTTGTTTTGCTGACGTAAGATAAGTGTCTACATCTTGCTGAAAAGTTATTTTTGTCTTTTTTTCAAGTGTACTAAGATATTTTCTCTAGAAACTAGACCAAAAGTACTTGGCATAACTTTATGTTTTTGCAGTGCAAAGTTTTCTCTAGCTAAAGTTGAGAAGATCTGATGACCACGTTGCTAAACTCTCAGCTACTTGCATGGAAAAAAGAAGCTGAATGTAGGATTAACACGCGGAGGCGAAGGATAAGCCAACCGCTGTGGCTTTCAGCGGATCTTTAGTCTGAGGTGATGGATCTGTTCAAAGCCTTTGCATCCAGCTGCCTGTTTTCATCGGACCTGCTAGTGACGGATAGCATCTCTGCTGGAAACCCAGCGCAGCACCAGAACCAGCCAGCGGCTGTGTGGGCTCGTCCCGCGCTGCCTTCGCTAAATAAACACAAGGCTCTTTAGTCACAGTCGCCCACAGTTCCTCATCTGGTGTTTGCCGTTCAGGGTAATTTGAGGCAGTATTTGTCTTATCAGTGTTGATTTTCCATTAATGACTGTTTCTCTGGTGTTTAATTCCACTTCACTTCACTTGAACATGTTTTTTAATTTTTATCTGTCTGTTTGGGGTTAAAAGTCTTGATCCAATGTTTTTTCTAGCAGAGCAGGAGAAGCTTTAATGTTTTACTGAAACAAAATGTAGTTTAAAACGTTTAGGGGGAATTTGCAAAGCAGCGCAACATCTTCAATGTTTGCAACCTTTTGGCACACAGTATGGAAGAAAGAGAGCATAACTAGAGTCTGGCAGTTTTAGGCAATGCATTTTTATCCTTGGTATTCTCTTTTTACTTTAAATTTAGCAGCAAAAAATTCACCTTAAGGAATTTGCCTATAAAAATTTGCTTCTAAAAAATTTCACCTTCAAAAATCTTCACCCACAAATGTTCGCTTTACATTTCGTGCATTTTATTCTTTAGAAAGAAGCCTGAATTACCATGTTAGACCTTAGAAACAACCAGAATCTTTATTAATAAAAGTTGAAAGCTATCAAATGTTGCAGGTTTTTGGCAACATTGTTTCCTTTCTGCTCATCGTATTTATTTCACATAAAAAGCTGCTTACACAAAAACTGATTTCTGAGATTTATTTTGTCTTCGTAGGTACGCCATCATGTGTGGAATCATGGCAGAGTACGACTCGATACAAAACAAGATAAAGAATGGTTACATCTTTAAGGTGAGCAACACGGATGCAAAACTGTTCCAGCATTCTCACATTTTGCGAGCAAATTTCTGAAAGTGTTGAGTTTCTCTAGATCTTGCTGGGAAATTAGTCGTTTAATCCTGGAAATGTTCTGGTGATAGAAGGCCGACTTTACAACCGTCTTTATGTGGCTCTGAAGGTTCAGGTTTCACTCATTCGCTTACATAACCAGAGCATGGAACAACGGCACGTAGCATTTTATCTCCTCTCAGCAGTTTTCCCAAACACGGTGTACCTTCAGAGCTCTGACATGTGGATGAGAGAGAGAGGAAAGAGGGCAGAAATGAAAAGAAGGGGAGGGTCAGTGGCAGCGGGGGGATTGTGCGGCGCTGCGGCAGGTTTGTGTGTGAGAGGTGTTTGTGAAATACTCGTGGGTTGGTGAAGCAGGACAGATCAGGTTGGGACAGAAGGCAGAGAAAACAGCAGCCGTACCACGAATCTGTCTCTCTCTCTGTCTTACCATGAATCAGCGTTAAAATCCGTCTCCCTGTCTTACCATGAATCAGCATTAAAATCCGTCTCTCTGTCTTACCATGAATCAGCGTTAAAATCCGTCTCTCTCTCTGTCTTACCATGAATCAGCGTTAAAATCCATCTCTCTCTCTGTCTAAACGTGATTCAGCGTTAAAATCCATCTCTGCTGAACCATGAGTCAGTGTTAAATCCTCTTGTTTCTCTGTTTCTGTCCCAGGATCACCTGGATAAAGCCATCGAGTTGAAGCCGCAGGACCCCCTATCCTACTACCTGCTGGGCCGCTGGTGCTACGCTGTACGTGGTGACCTTTCCCTCCTGTCTGACCTCAGAGAATATGGCAAGCTGTTAGTATCAATAATGAGACGTTCTGAGTTTGAACTCAGAAAATGTAAAAATGTTACAGGAAGACACTGTTGACAGTACGTAAACACACAACAAAAAATGCAATTAAAAAAATGTTGCACTTCTGTTAAATCCCAATTAAGTAATCAGATGTTAAAACATTAATTAATGAGGGTCATATTTAGAGCATAAGTGAACTAGCACAGACGCTAATATTTTAACACAGCATAGATTTCCACTTTTAACATTTGTTTGTGAATGCTGAATGTGAATGCTGCGGAATTTGATTTAATGGTTTCAGCATCAATAAATTATAAGATCTTGACTTGCTTAACATTTAAAATTAAGATTTAAAGGAGCTGGCAAGTTTAAGTTTACTTTCAGGAGCTGCTAACAACAACAACGCTCAGCCACCTGTGAAAATTTCATTGATCTTTGCCAAATCTTAATTACAAGTTCTTTCATAAAGGATAACATCAAAAATGTGTCTCCACTCATAAGGTTGAACTGAAGGGGAGATTGTTTAATGGTAGCAACAGTACAAAAAAAACTTTAGTAATTTGTGCCTGTTTTTGTCTGGTCCACTGTTGTCTGGAAAACTTTAAAAAGGATTTTAGTCTTTGTGTTTGAGCTTGATTTTTTTCATAAATACATGTCAGCAAGCTACAGATTCTACTAAATCTGTAGACATGTAGAAATTATTAGCTAATTTAAACACCTGCTCTACTGATGATCTGTCAGAGTTGGTGTTTAGATCGTCTCTTTTTATTTTTTAGCTGAACCGAAACACACTGAATTCCGCAGTACATCTGCATGTCAAAGTTGTCATAGTCAAGCTAGCACAGCTAATCTACTTCCTTCTCATTTCCTATTTTTTCTTAATCAAAATTTTTTCCTGACCTTGTTATCTAGTTGTTGTAGTTTTGATAATTAGTACCAAAGCACTGTGTTCCTTTTCCTTTATATATCAGGTGAACATTTAAGCTTTAGTGCATTATGTTGACAACTTGACAGCTAATCCTAATGCTAGTCGTAATTGGAAAGCAGCTTTTTTGGCGTGACGTTGTATTGCAATGTTTCAACACCGAAACGCTGTCAGTAGATACTGAGCTTTTCCGTTTCGTGACTGTTGAGTTTATAATGAAAACCAGTTTAGAACAAGCCGTTAATGTAGGTCTAATTATTGATAGTGACGGCTTGCTGTAGCGCAGACAGCATGTGGCGTTCTGTGTGTTTTCTTTCTGGCAGGACGCTCTCTGGGAGGCTAACAGCAGCCATTGTTAGCTTTAAATCAGATTGCAGCAGAGTGATAGCTCCATCCTGTTTCTGTTCGGCTCGTGTTCTTTCCGTTCTGCCGTTTGTTTTTAATTCAGATAACGGCTGTTTTCATGGCCATCATGCTATGTCTTTACTCACTGAGTCATCGCTGCTATATTTGGACGTTGGATCTGATTAGGGGGTTTATTCGTACATTTTTAGATTTTGTTTTCATGCAACGTGTTTTAATGTGCTATTAAAAAAATAAAAACAAAAATTTTGAACTAAGTTTTAGTTGAAATGTAAAAAAATTGGTAGATTTTAACCTTAGAAATGACTTTCATTCCTGGGAAAATAAATTAATCTTATTTTCCCCGTATAAACACTGGTGTAATTTTACTTTGAAAATTTTTGAAAAATATTAACTTTATTATTATGCTGGTTTACAAAAAAAACGGAAAAAAACAAGCACTATCCAGGCTTTTATTTTGAAATCCTTAAAAAGGAAGCTTGATATTCAAACTGCACAGTTTTGTAATAAAGTGAAATCCAACATTTGATTAAATTTGTGAACATTATTTACAGTGGAAACCATATATCCATATATTTTCATACACCTACTAAAACGTTAAATCAGGTTAAACTTTTCTTGTTTTAGGTTAGTTAGAATATCCCAAATAATGTTAAAAATTTAATTTATCAGTGCTTAGAAACTGTTAATCATTCATCCACGCAGAGGCTCTTTTCTCTTAGCCACTGTTCAGAATGGGAAAGACAAGAAAACATGATGATTAAGTATAATATGACTTTAATTTTTGTTTTTTTATGGTATTATTTGTGGAAATTTTTACGATTTTTCTAAAATATTCTGACTAAACTGCAGCTTTGAAAGCTAAAATGATGATTTGTAAACCAGCCAATCCAGGAACACCATTCCATTTTCCTTGGCTCTGATTGGCTGAATGGCACCAATAAGAAATAATGGAAATTTAATGATTTATTGAAGGATATAAATTACTCTGTATCTTCCTTTTATTCCTGTTATTTTTTGTCTGGTATTTTCCTGTGTTAAGGTCTTTTTTTGGTTGCTTTCCAGGTTGCTCAGTTGTCGTGGATTGAGAGGAAAGTTGCTGCAACGCTATTTGAAGAACCTCCAAGCGCCACAATCGAAGACGCACTGAAGAATTTCCTGAAGGTAAAAACAACCGCGGTTTTATTTTGACGTCCTGGAAAATTTTATTTTGGTGTTTTTAAGGTTTGGAAAGTTCTTTATTTCTGCAAAATGTCCTACAAGTAAGTAATTTATAAACAATAATTAGTAATAAAATCTAATGTTTGATTAAAAGCCTAAATGTGGACACCAAATATTTAAAGATTAGAAAAACAATTTTTTTCTCACTGTTTGAAATCAAATCAGATAAAAATGTTATTGTTTTAGATTAGCGAGAATATCTAAAATTATTTCTATTTGCTTTATGTCAGAAGTGAGATTTTTTTTTTTCTTTCTTGAAATTCAGAAGTTTGTAAAGATGCTTTACATTTAATTTGAGCAGAAAGGTTTTTTTTACTGTAACACAATTTGTTGAATTGTTTAAGTTATTACTCCTAATGACTTAATAATCTGAAATGAAATAAAGATTAACTTACATTTTATACACTAACTTTTATTGAAATTGGTGGATTTCGTTACTGTTGGATCCGTCCGTCACTGTGAAAAAATTAAAAAAAGTAAAATTTAGTTCCATTTTAGTTTCTCACAAAACATTATTAATAACCATATTAAATAATATTACGTAAAAGTGAATTGAAACAGTCGTTTTTAGTTGATTTGTATTGTTTTTATCTCCAAAGTGGTGCTGTAAAAGTGTGAAAACTTACCTTGAAAATGCTTAAAAATGCTTGAATTTTATGTGAAAATGTTTACAAACCCAGTTGTTTTTAACAAAGTGAAGCAGATGAGTGAAGTTTAACAATTAATAATGCAAGAGAGTCTATTTGAGGGTCTAAATACTAATTAAGGTGATAAAATCCTCCTTTTGTTGGTGCAAATTTCTTAAAGTAGAGCTAAACGTTACATTTAATTAACAGCTTAGAAATGAACCAGTTTTGTATTTTTTCTGTTGACGCAGGTTGAAGAAATTCATCCTGCGTACTCGAAGCTGAACTACGTGTTCCTGGCGAAGGTCAGAGGTGGTTTCTGATGATCCTGTTGGCTGTAAACTGGGATTTATCTTAACTTCACTGATTTTTGTGGCAGTGTTATAAAGCTTTGGGGCAGAGCGAGAAGGCCAGGAAGATGTGTGAAGCTGCATCGTCCATGAACACCGTCTCCAAAGAGGTTCGCTTCACTTTAGTTTCATTTTAAACCCGAAACATTTCAGTTTTAAACTAATAAAATGTGATGCGAAGCTGTGAAATACAAATAATTTTCATCTAGACATGAAATTTTTGCTCATTCCTCAATCACAGTCAGACTGAACGAACTCAATCATTTAGGTCTGGACTTTGACTAGGCCATTCTATCCTCCAGTTGTCTTTTCTATAAATTCACCACAGAGCAGTAATTAAGCCAAAAATTGCATTTAAGATAAAAAAACGTATTTTTCTTTTTATCATCAAGTTTTAGTTCTGTAAAAAAAATCCTTTGCTGTTCAATCAATTAATTGGTTTATCCAAAAATATATTGATTTCCAATGTTGTATTAAACAGAGTTACTTGAAAAACCAACAGAATATCTTTTATCAGATTAATAGATTAATTGTCAGAATAATCGGTAGATTAATCAGTAAGTAAAATAATCGTTAGTTGCAATTTAGTTTTATAGTTTCGTCATCAATATTCACTTTTCTTAATCCAATCTGAATTGAGGGTAAATTATTTCTTTTTGTGTGTTTTTGTCTTATTTTGTTTCATGTTCTATCAAATAACAGCCAAAACTAAATTTGTTGATTTATTTCAGAAAGATTAAAGACAAAATGCTCGGGGTTTTTTGGTGACACTTGTCCTTCTTACAGTTGGTGGCGCTAATGCTCCACATGATGATTGAACTTGAAGAAGAAGAGGAACTATTCACTAAGACTAGCTATCGGTCATTGACCAAATACATGCGCAATTTGATATTTTTAAAATAAACAGAGGTTGAGTTTAAAAAACTTGTTTGATAAAAAGTTTTGGCGGTTGGATCAGTTGTGTTTTTTTGGCTGCATGTAAATTGGTTTATTTTACAAAACTGCAGTGGAAACACTTTTTTCACATCACACGAGTCACATAATCAACAACTGGATGCTACTACTGCCAGAAACGACAAAAAAGACGACAACAGGAAGTGGTTGCGGATGATGCCGCTGCATGTTTTTTAATGACTTGTCACCTGAACAAATTTATTCTTTGTGATTTTAATTGTGTTTCTTATTCATTGGGGGGAAAAAACACAACAGCAAAATTGTTTTTTTGTTTTTTTTAACATTAGCAGAAAAGTTTTACAAACATTTCTATTTTCACTTTACAAAACGCACCACTCCCAATAAAAACAGAAAGGAAAAAGGCATAAAAAGACACAGTTTGCTTCAGTTAGTGGCTGAAAAGTTCAAAATGAGCCAACAATGATGAATGACTTTAAAATATTTTCCTTTCTTCAGGATGAAGAAGCACAAAAGGAGCTGGATTTACTCTACCCTTCAGTCAGAGTGTGAAAACGCTAAGAAGCCATTCTGAAGTTATTTATATTTATATGTATATATATAATATGCAGGGGGAAACAGTGGGTGAAAATATCTTTGATTCACTCTGTGAGTGTAACAATATCATGTATTGTTTTTAGTTTTCTTATTCTAACGGTTAATTCTCCTTTCTAATCATGAAAAAATTCATATCGGTCAATTTTTGTCCTATATGTTATAATCTGAGTTTATTCATTTATATGCTGTGATTATGTATGTGATTTATTTATTTATTTTTGCTCCAGACTTTATACACATGGGTGACGCCATATACACTGCAAAAAAACAATCTTACCAAGTATTTCTGGTCTAGTTTCTGGTGTCGATATCTTACTACACTTTAAATAAGACAAAACAAACTAACAAGTAACTTTTCAGCAAAATGAATAAGCTTGTTTTAGCTCCTATGTCCATATTTATAACATGGGAAAAATGTTTTATTATAAGTGAAACAATCTGCCAGTGGAACAGAACTGGGTTGCTAGGCGACGGGCTGGGTTTGGCTGGCGTTGCTAGGTAACGATTGCAAAAGACGTTAAATAATCTACCAGTGGAACTAGAACTTTTTCATCAATATTAAGGAATTATTGACAGAAAAAAACATGGTCCTAAATCTTACTGAAATGTTACTTGTAAGTTAGTTTTGTCTTATTTTAAGTGAACTAAGATATTTACACTAAAACTAGACAAAATAACTGGTATAAAATGTTGTGTTTTTGCAGTGCGAGGCTCTGCTGCGAAAGATCATTTCATGAAATCAACTTCAGTTTCCACCTGCGCTAAGAGAAACGGGTCATATTTCAGAGAAACCCACAGAGTTTGAGGCAAATTAAAGCGTTTACCTGGAAACTGAACTGAACCTGAAAGATCCTTTTTCACTGTAAAAAGTCATTTGTAAAAGAATTTCAGCAGTTTTCCCAACAACTTTCATTTTGTTGCGCCAGATGAATCTGCGTTTCTGCATTTAACTTTGGAAAACGCACGGTAGCGTTACCAAACACTTTCTGATGTTTTTAGTCAGAGGCAGTGAAGGTTCTGCTGGAACCGCCTGTGTGAAGGATTAGGTAATGGGATTAGATTATCACACTAAATCAGTTATTCATTTAAAGATCAGAAGATTATTTGGAACAACAATGGAAATGGTGAACAGCTGAAATTAATGGAAAACTCTGACAGCGTAGATAAAACAACCATTATGGATGGAAACATGGAGAGGAGGAGAAAACTCTAAAAGTGTTAGATAAATTTCAAACATTTTCTAGGAAAAATGTGGAAACTTTTTCCAAAAAAACAATTTCCAATTTCCTGATTTACATAATTCCTCTTGAAGCAAAAGTAGAAGTTTACGGAAAGTCATTAGGGAGACTGAAAAAAAGAAAACATTGACTTTATTCTCAGAATTCTTTAATCTTCTGAGAAAAAAGTTAGAATTCTAAAAAAGTCCAAATTCTGAGAAAATCGTCAAAATTTGGTGGGAAAAAATTTGAATTTTGAGATTTTAAAAATTCTGAAAATAAAAAGTCAAAAGTTTGATTTTTAAAAAAAAGTAACTAAATTCTAAGAAAATAAAGAATTTTGTGGGAAAAAGTTAGAATTCTTAGAAATGTCTGAATTCTTAGAAAAAAAGTAAAAATTCTGAAATTAGTCAGAATTCTAAAAAAAAAGTCTAAATTTTGAGAATTTATTTAAATTATAATTTTTCAGAGGCCCTAATCCTTTTCTGTAGAAAGTCAGACTTTCTTCATTTTATTGTTGTTGTTTTTTTGTAAATGTTTTATATGAAGTTGATTTTCATTACATTTTATGTAAAAAGTTCAAATGATGCTGTTTGAAGGTCAGATAAGCTGTAGTTTACAGGCAATGTAAAAAATATGTAACAAATACATGAATATCAGGGGTTGAAACTGTTGGTGTTGTTTTTATTAATCTGACTGTATCTGAGAGACCATTAATGTTTAATTAATGCCATTCCTGGATGCTTTATTTATGCTAAATCTCAGACTGATTTTAATTCTGTGACATATTTGCACCCCTGACTTATAAAACAGATCATTATGAATCCTTTTGGAATTGAATTATGCAACTTCTCTACAACTTCTGTTTATTTTAAGGCTTTTTTTCCAGCATGTACGGAAAACTTTGGGTCAAATGTACGACACCGAATCAGTAGATAAAATACGAAACAGAAAAAGGAAGAAAACCAGTTTTGCTCGAAGCAAAATCTGACATTTTGAAATTAAACTCAGAACTTTTCTAGAAAAAATATGGAAATTTCTGTTTGAAGTCAAAATGTAAGAAACTCAGAAATTTTCTTGAATTTTTTTTTACTTTTAAAACTTTTTTTTTTTTAGAAAATTTCTACAATTTTTGATGGAAATTTACTTTTTTTCCGCTACAATGACCCTAAAACGGCGTCATACAAACATTCTCGTCCTTTTAAAGCTTCTTTTCTTTACATGTGTCTTTTTTACCATCTGAATGTACGTGAATGATTTAAATATCTTTCTGACTGGATGAAGCTGCGGCTCAGTCATTACTGGAATCTGTTAGTAAATCTACAAATTGCTGACTGGAGGAATCGTTTTCCTGCCTTGTTTGTGTTCTTTTCTGTTTTATTGGTGTTTATTAAGAAAACAGTAACATGTTTTGTAATCTCCAGCGTATAATTAAAGCGCACAGTAATACTTTTTTATATTAAACCAAATTGATCTTCATCCAAAGTCATCCTGGAGTAACAAGTTTGTTCGTGTCTTGCAGAATTGGCCTCTGAACATTGTGTGCCAGCGCAGCGGGGAGTTTGTTAGCCTCCCGCTGGTCTCGTCATGTTTCATCGGTTTTTCGGTGCTTCCCAAATCAGTGCAGGTGTTTGTTTATGGAATCTTCACCTTTCCTGCCTGTTTTTATAAGCCTCCTTTAATCAAGCGCTTCGGTCGAGACAGCTGTGGTGTCTGCACATGCAGATGTTGCAAACGGGTTCAGAAGCTGCACCATTAAACATTTATGTTTGGGGTTTTTTCTCCGCTGCAGCACCAAATTTTTATCCAGCGGCCATATTTGATTGATTGTTTGAGGTGCCTGTTTCACTGGCTACCTGCAGAAATGCACATTATTATTCTTTTTGTCATATTTTATGAGAATGCATTGCAACACTAAAGTAATACATTTGCTGACTCAACTTGACTCATTTAAAGGGGCAGCGTTGTGTAAAATCCACTTTTTTAGCTCTACATCATGTTTTAATGTTATTCCTTCAAGAACAAACTTTGATTCTTTTATACATGTTTGACAAATCCTTTAATCTCCATGGCAACCATTCAGCTGGTTGGACGTAGCCCCGCCTTCGAGGCGCAGCTCCTCCCCCACTCAGCTCCATCAGACTAGCCAGCAGCAATTAGCAAACATATGGTGGAACTGAGAAGCTGCTGAGCTACTTCTCAGAGCAACGCTGGTAAAAATGTTGATAAAGGGTTAAAAGGGGGAAGATGTTGGGAGTTTCAGAGAAGAGGTTTTTAAAGAGACAGACACCCAATTTCAAGGCATTTAATTACAATGTCAAATTTCTTTAGTCATATTTGATACATGCAGCATTTTTAACAACTGAAGTTAACATAGTGTCTTGATTATGATATAATTTATTTTCTATGTGCCTGGAAATACACAATACACATAATTTGTTACAAACATTCTTATATGTCTCCTTAAAAAATTGTTTAAAGAAGGTTTAAAATTTATATATTTAAATTTTATACTTTAAATTTTTTTATTTATTTTATGGTGTAGTTTGTTCTGTTGTTATTAATTTGATTGTTAGAGAAACCAGAGCCATACAAATTAATAAAATTTTGGGAGTAAAGTTATAAAATTACAAGAATAAAGTCGTAATATCATTAAACTTTTATTATTTTCAGGATCTATTGTGCATTTATATATTTGACCTTATCTATTAAGGTTTAAACAATTAATTTTCTTACAATTAATAGTTTATGTTAAAATTAGTTCCAATCAATTAATAAAGTCCGTTTAGATCTTTTAGTTTTGCAGTTTGGCCGCCATCCAGCAGAGGGCGCCGCTGGTCATCATGAAGCGAAGAACGACGAAGATGGCAGAGGCGCCCAAGCAGACGGTCCAAATAGAACACAGTGTGGGGAACAACATGCGCTTTATGCGATTCTGTTTAGAAATAATAAATCCTTAAAAAGCTCCTGAGGTTTCTCCTTTATAGCGTCGAGCTGCATGACGGAGTAGCGTTAGCATGTTATGAAAAATGTCTTTAGCGTTAGCATGTTATGGAAAATGTCTTTAGCGTTAGCATGCTATCAAAAATGTCTTTAGCGTTAGCATGTTATGAAAAATGTTGGTAACGTTAGCATGTTATGGAAAACGTCGTTAGCATCAGCATGTTATTAAAAATATCATTAGCGTCAGCATGTTATGGAAAATGTCATTAGTGTTAGCAAGTTATGGAAAATATCGTTACCATTAGCATGTTATGGAAAATGTTAGCGTTAGCAAGTTATGGAAAATGTTGTTAGCATTAGCAGGTTATGAAAATGTTAGCGTTAGCAAGTTATGGAAAATGTCGTTAGCATTAGCATGTTATGGAAAATGTCGTTAGCGTTAGCATGTTATGGAAAATGCCTCTCTGTTATGGAAAGATGGTTTGCTCTCTTAACGAAAGAGAAACTCAGACTTTTAAGAAAATGTCCGCTCATTAATTAACGGTTAGTCGGTCAATAAGATCAGTCCACTTTAGATTAACTCATTAATTATAACTTACATCCCTAATTATGTGTAATTATGTCCCTGTGTGAACTAGAAAGTCCACATTGCAGTTTGTCTTTTTATAATCGCCCACCTTGAGAAAACACCAGTGCAAATAAAATAAAATATGACAGTAATGCTCATAATGAGTGCATTCACCCTTTGAACTTGACCCAAAGTCAACCCCTCTGCTCAGCTTTGGACTATTTCTGGCTAGACCTGCTGTTTGTTCAGGACTCACTTCAAATAATCCCAGTCTCAGCCCTGCTGTGACATTTTGCTGTCTGAATACCACAACTTGAACACCCTCCATCATTCATACGCTGCACATCCACACATTCATTCCTGAGCTGAGCTCTGCTGGAGTTACACAACTTGCATGTGTTTTATCTCCAGCCAATGCAAGATGCAAACTATCAGAGTCCCATGCTAATCTGGCTAATGCAGACTTGACAGGTTTAAGCTGTGATGACATAGGATGTATCTAACAACCAATTCATGCAACATGTCAAGTTGCTTTGCAATGCAGCTCCACAAAACGGCTCTTTGGTGCCCAAATGCTTTGCACAGTAACATTTTCTGTGTAATCTTCATTGGGACATGTTATAGCAAAAGCCCTCATCCTTCTGGTAGCATCAACATGCTAGTGACTCAACATGCTAGTGAATCAACATGCTAGTGACTCAACATGCTAGTGACTCAACATGCTAGTGAATCAACATGCTAGTGACTCAATATGCTAGTGACTCATATGCTAGTGACTCAACATGCTAGTGACTCAATATGCTAGTGACTCAATATGCTAGTGACTCAATATGCTAGTGATAGCCCTTAACATTCTGAAAAGTACATTTTTATTCAGCTCTTTTTACATTAAACTTGATGAGGGCTTACTTGTCACATTAAGCAATAAATCAAAAAACTTATCATGTGTCTGTTTTCTCTCTTTCTACCAGAAAACTGGATTAAAAAGGTTTATAGTCTGTTGCTTTGGTCTCAACTAAACCTTTTTTAATTTATTTTACAGAGACTTAATAATTCAATTAATTTGTTGTTTCTGTTTTGTTTATTTTGGTTACTTAAAATGTCTTCCAGTTTCAGTGTTAAATGTTAATTCGAATTGAAAGTTATA
Source organism: Poeciliopsis paucimaculata (assembly GCA_903067055.1). Lineage (NCBI taxonomy): Eukaryota > Metazoa > Chordata > Actinopteri > Cyprinodontiformes > Poeciliidae > Poeciliopsis > Poeciliopsis paucimaculata. Next base: position 90,163 of record CAEGAD010102594.1, read on the forward strand.
ATATAGTTCAAGAAAATATGCAAAAAAATATTTCTCCTTAAAAGTTATACTGCAGCTTTAATGGAAACTCTAAGTAGGAGAATTTTGTCAAACTTTTGAAATAGAAATGCAGCTTATGACCTTATAAACACTAAATACAAACAAATGTGCAAATGTTTCAGCTCAGCATTTTGTAACATATTGCAGTTTGACTAAAGAAAACAATGATTTCACTCCCATTCATAAAGGCTATGCTTGGAGCGCTGCCACACATTTCTCCAGGGGCCGTTTAGTCCTGGGAATTACTTTTGATTTGTAGAAATGGGAACAAAAAGAGAGGAGGAGAAAGCTGGTGGATATCAGCAGCCATCTACTGTCTGATTCTGTCACGCTCTGGTTAGTCGGCAGCTACGTGCCTCACTTTCAACGAGTACAGGATGTTCTAGCAGGCCGAGATAAAAATCAAAACAAGAAAAGGCAGAACAGGCAGAAGGATCTTAGAAACATTTTTCTTTCTGTTCCCGGCTGCAGCTCCGTTCTTGGAAAGCATCGAACGTGACATTTTGGGTTTATAACATCTAAATTCAGGTTATTTCCAGTTGACTTGATGAAAACTCAAATGGAAACAAGCTGAATAGATTTATTTGGATTAAAAGTAGCACTTTTACACTGCAAAAACACAAAATCTTACCAAATATTTTTGTGTCGTTTCTTAGTACAGTTTAAAAAAGATTAAATTCAATTGCAAGTAACTTTTCAGCAAGAAAAGTTACTTGCATTTTTCTATTTCTGCCAATAGAAAAATGTTTCTATTGGCAGATTATTTTATGTACAACATGAGAAAAATAATCTGCCAGTGGAATAAATCATTTTTCATCAATGCGAAATAATTAGTTACTTAAAATAAGATTAATAAGATTTCAGTAAAGTTATCTTTCGAGTTACAAGTTGGTAAAACTAAATAACACGTTTCAAAAACCTTCTGAAGGTAAAGTTACATATCAGGAGGCGCCGAGCCGTTACCTAGCAACCACAGCAAAGGCCCAGCCCGTTACCTAGCAACCACAGCAGAGCCCAACCTGTTACCTAGCAACCCAAACTGAGTTCCAGGACCTTTGGACACTTTTTGAATAAAAGCACATTTTCTCTACATCTTTAAAAGAAAGTCTAACGTGTTAGCAGAGCTGTAGCTTAGCTTTACTTAGATAAACTTTAAACAGGAAACATTTAAACTTGATAAAAAGCTAATTGTATCTCCAATATTTTATTTTTGTGCAACGTGGGTCCAGAAAAAAAGAAGCTTAGAAAACTGGCTGTGGATAAAAACATTTTATTTGGTTTTCTCTACACCTGTAAATGTTACATGAATCAGGTTGGGTTCTGCAGGAACCCGTAGTTCTCTGGTCAGCCTCTAATGTGCGAGACGTTCAGAATCCGATTCCTGTGCAAACGTACATGAAATGCCCAAAATGAGCCGAGCTTTTAGCAAGGAGGAGAAATAGACAGATTCCAGTTTCAGTTTCACATTTTCTATCATGAAGTTTCTGCAGTTTAATGCCCAACACTGCAAAAAAAAACAACAAAATCTTACAAAGTATTTCTGATCTAGTTTCTAGTGCAAATATCTTAGTTCACTGGAAATAAAACTAACTTTTCAGCTAGAAATAAGAGCTTGTTTTTAGTCAGTAATTCCTTGACATTGATTTTAAAAACTACTTATTTCTGCTGGCAGATTATTTCACTTCAAAGTCGTTACCTAGCAACACTAGTCAAGCTCAGTCCGTTGCCTAGCAACACAGTTCTAGTTCCACTGGCAGATTATTTCACCTGTAATGTCTTGTCAAGTGAAATAGTCTTCAAATGGAACAAAAACTTTTTTTTAAAATCAATATTAAAGAATTATTGACTTAAAACATTTTTGGTTGTTTTGATGAAAAGTTACATGTTGTTTTGTTTTGTCTAATTTCAAGTTTACTAAGATTTTTACAGTAGAAATTAGACCAAAAACACTTGGTAAGATTTTGTGTTTTTGCAGTCTAATAATGAGATTCTGTCTCCATATACTGCTGCACACTGTCAGCCAGCTGGCTGAAAGAAACACACTCCACATTTCACTCAAATCCCTCTAATGCTTTATAACAGCAGCAAGACTGATTGTTGTTTTTCTCTTTTAAACAAAAATAATTTCAACATTTTTGCTGTAAAAACCATAAAAAAGTTTATTTTAGTCGAGGTGAGACTTTCTAATCCTGCACTGCAAAAACAGAAAATGTTTATTTTTTTGTCTGGTTTTAGAATAAGTTTTATTTACATAGCAGTTTTTCAGCAACAAGGCAGTTCAAAGTGCTTTCAAGTGAAAATATCTCAGTATTTTCACTTAAACTAACTTAAAAGTAACTTTTCAGTAAAATATAAGCGCTTGTCTTGACTAAATAAATCCTAAATATGGATGAAAAACTAAACGTTCCACTTATTTCGCAATCAACTGGCCCTGAGCCGTTACCTAGCAACGTCAGCCAAGCCCAGCCGTCGCCTAGCAACCCAATGCTAGCTCCACTGGCGGATTATTTCACGTATAACATGGTAATAAGTAAAATAATCTGCCAATAGAATTGGTAGTTTTTCCTCAATATTAAGGAATTGTTAACTTAAAACAAGCTCCTCTAAATCTAAAATTAACTTTTAAGTTAGTTTTGCCTTTTTTGCAGTGTGCTAATATATTTGCACCAGAAACCCTTGGTGGTGTTTTCTGTTTTTGCAGTGCAGTGTCTGTAATGTCCTTTACATTTTCCTGACTCAGTGAGCATCCAGCTTTAATATCTGTTTACATGTGAAATCTGAGAGTATCTTTACAACAGCGTCTGTAAAAAGTTAAAGAATATATTAGATTAAATAGTACTTTAGTCTTTCTCTTCCTGAGTAATACACTGGCACATATATTAATTTACACGTTAACATGTTAGCAGAGCTGAAGCTAGGAGCTTATGTAGCTGCAGACTGCAGCTTGTCATCACAGTAATGAAGATACACGATTGAGAAACATTTGGATTGTTATTTAAGCAGATAAAGTGCCTTTTCACCAGGCAGCAAAGCAACAATAAAGTGTGCAGGTTTTTTTCGACCTTGCAGGGATAAATGCTGCAGCAGCTTAGTATTGTTTAGGATCAGAGCTTCATTGTTGTGTTTTTCCAGACGGTTTTCTGGGTCTGAAGCAGCCGGCTGCCGTCGCTGCGGCTGACTAATGCTGCCATCGCTTTCTGAGCGCAGCTAGAAATTCAGGTGCAGACGCACTTATCAGCTCCTCTGATTAAAGCTAAATCTAAAGTAAATCTATTTGTTACAGCAGCAGCAAAAAGATTTAGAAAAATCCTTCCTTTAGCATCACTACAACTCTCCCACATCAACCAAATGAGCTTTTTAATTAAATCAATCAATAAATTACGGTTTGTAAAGCCGAGGGCTGCAGTTAATGATTATTTTGATAAGTGATTAATCAATTATTCTGATAATTAATCGGATAAAAATATTGGCATATTTTTCATTTAATTTTAGAAATACATTAAAAATGCAAGTAATTAAATTCGACATTTTATTCCTTTACTAAATCTGACTGAGTGAAGCTAAAACAGCTTACATTTCCAAATGTAAGCACCATTATTAGGATCGGTGGAGGAACCGTCATGCTGCGGGCCTCTTTTTCTTCCAAACACCCTGAACTCCTCGTTATGTTCATGCAGGATTTCTACAATTTCAGGGGATTTTAAATAAAAAGAATTGGACAATGATCTGAAATCTCCGTGTTGAGAAAAACAAGTAAAAGTCTGAATTTTTCTACACTTTCAAGTCCGATCATGTTAATATTTCAAATATTTTGAGGCTGTTTACATATATTTACTAGAGGTGTTAATAAATATGTCTGATTCCAAATATCTACTGCATATTTAGGCTCAAACCAAATCTCTGCTCTTCCTTATTCTTTGTTTTCTGAGTCTGCAAATGTTGCATGACTTATAAACAACTAAAACGTTTAGACAAATATCTACTGTAGGGAACTAGTTTAAAGAACCACTAATTTATTTATATTTTTATTATTTAAAATGAAGCTGATGGATATAATATTTTATATAATGGAAAATGCAATAAATCACATTTTAAAAAACTAATCTGGTATTTTAGTGTCGCTCTATTTGGAAATCCAGAAGCTAAACACTGCAAAAACACACAATGTTGCAAAGAGTTTTTTTTCTCTAATTTCCATAAAAAATGTCTTATAAGTGAAAAACTCTGCCAGTAGTTTTGACTTAAAGGAATCTTTTGTATTTTACTGAAAAGTTGGTTTTGTTTTATTTCAAGCTTACTAAAATATTTGCAGTTAAAAAAAGACAAAAACTCTCAGTCAGATTTTGTGTTTTTGCAGTGTAGCTTCTAGCTATAGCTAGCTTCAGCTAACTCCTTTCTCCATTTTCTGCAGGAATAAAATGGAAACCTATTAAAAATTCAGCATTTGTTTTTATATCTATACTAAAACAGTTGTTTTTAATTTTTGGCTGAAGTTTTCAGGTCCGATGATCCATTTGTGGCTCCGGCGCCGCAGGTTGCAGACCCTTGCTGTGGCCTTTAATCCTTAATCTTTTGCCTGTGATTCTGCTGATTGTTTGTCTGCGGCTGCCTGAGCGGCGCCGGCGTCCAGCAGAGTCATGTCCTCCCGCAGCAACACGGCGATGGCGTAGTCCTGCGGCTTCAGAGTCAGGCCGTACTTGTAGTCCAGGGTCGGCGTCTTCGCCGGGTCGGCGGCGATGCGGCACTGGTGCGCCAGCAGCGCCGTGAACAGGAACAGCTGCATCTTGGAGAGCTGCTCGCCGATGCACCGCCGCCGGCCCAACGAGAAGATGAGCACGTTGGCGGCCAGGTCTTTGTTCAACGCCCCCTGGGGGTCCAGGAACCGCTCGGGGTCGAAGGTCCCCGGGTCGGACCAGGTGTCCGGGTCATGGTTGATGGACCACTGGTTTATGAAGATGATGGTGTTCTTTGGGATGGCGTAGCCCATGATGGAGGTGTCTCTGACGGTGGAGTGGGGGATGGTGAGCGGGATGAAGCTGGTGAAGCGCATGACCTCGTAGAGGAAGGCCATGACGTACGGCAGCGCGGCCTGGTCCTCGATGGACGGCAGGCGACTCCGGTCCACAACTCTGTCCACCTCCAGCTGAAGGCGCGTTTGGATCTCAGGGTACCTGAAGGTGACACATCAGCGAGTAAATATATGCTTTTTACAAACTCATCAACACTGCACCGCTCCAGACCAAAAACAACCAATCAGAGCCAGGAGGCGGGGCTTAGAGCTGTCAATCAACCTCATGAACGCACTGCTAAATGTGTTAATGTTGGAGAAACAACTTGGCGTTACAGGAAAACTGATTATCTGCTGTCATAAGTGGTCATGCTAACTTGCTTTAGCATTCACAAGGCTAACAGTATGAAACCGTTGGAAATGTTGTTTGAAGGAATGCACCAAAAACAACCAATCAGAGCCAGGAGGAGGGGCTTGGTGCTGTCAATCATTCTTGTGAATGCGCTGCTAAATGTGTTAATGGTGGAGAAACAAATTACCATTATAGGAAAACTGTTTACCTGCTTTCAATGGCTAGTTAGCATGCAAGCATATGAGGAGGAAGCTAGGATGATTGACAGCACTAAGACCCGCCTCCATTCTCTGATTGGTTGTTTCTAGTTAGATATGTAGAAATAGGAGGAGGCAGAGGCAAATATGAGATATTTATCACGTATGTGTTAAAATATGCGGTAAATATATTTACCGCATATTTTTCACCCTGCAGCTTTAACCCGTTTTTCTAAAAACATAAACGCGCCAGCAGTCACTCTCTGCAAACAGCTGACTGTTCACTTTCACCAGGGTTCAGTTTCACTCCTTACATAACACATGCAACAACACTTCCTCTGTCTCTGCAGGTTAACAGGAGCTGGAGCTGATCAGCTGCTGCACCCTTCAAAATAAAAACTAAAAGACTGAAAAAATGATGAAAAATCTCTTCAAATGTGTCTGAAGTTTATAAAATCAGGCCTGACTTGATCTGCAATGACCTTCATCTAAAACACCTGGAATTAAACTTGCTTAGTTTTGCACCAAGTGGCGCAAAAACTGAGTATCCGCTAAATGTGCCGCATAGGGCGCTGCGCTACAGGGGGCGCCAGAAAAAAAAAGCTATTTGATTCGTGCTGAGGCAGAAAAGAGAAAACAGAGAAGTTTCAAAATAGACAGTAATTAATTTCAGTCTACCCAGAGTAAGCTTTAAATATTCAGATTTGACAGGATGTTATTGTCTTGCAGGTTTATAGTGCTGCTAAAATGTGTCGCACACACAGAGTAGAAAATAACTGAGGTGTTAAATCTGTGATCAAAGCAACATTTTAGAGTTTTTGTTTGTTTTAAATTCGGACTAGATATCTTTAAGATGCCAAATTTAAAACACCTACAAACTTAAAATCAGGATAAACTTACAGATTTATTCTGTTTTTCTTTCTTTTTTTAATTTCCTCAGTTATGGAAACTGAATCTGACATTTAAACAAAACTTTTTATCGGTTAATCAGATTTTCCTTAATGTTTGACACGAATCTATAGAATCAGATTCTGGTTTTAAAGCTGAACTTCCAAATTCTCTTATAAAGTATCCAGGATGTAAATGTTTCTTACTTGATCAGTAAGAGGATGATCCACTGCAGCGCCGTGGACAGCGTGTCCTGGCTGGCCCCAAAAATGTCCCCTATGGTGGGGGTCACGTAGTCCGTCCCGGAGGAGAGTCCCGCGCGGTCCGTGATTTGGTCCAGAGCCACGATGAACGCGTCCGTCATGTCCCGGATGGCGCTGGACTCGATGGACTTCCTGTGCTCCATGACTTTATCCCGGATGAACGTCCCGAAGTCCCGGTTCAGGTTCTTGAAGTCCTCAAAGATGGTTTTGATCGGGTTGGGGAAGTACTGGAGCCACGGCATCACGTCCACGATGCTCCCCGCGCCCACCGTCTTGGTGAACTTGTCGTTCCTGCCCACCACCTCCCGGAACTCCGCATCCTCGTAGTTGTACCTCCTCCCGAAGCAGACGGCGCTCATCACGTTGGCCGTGGACACCACTAGGTCGGTGCCGGGCTGGAAGTACCGCTCCGCGCGCGTCTTCTCCACGAACCGCCGCAGAAGCTCCCTGAACTCGGCCAGGACGTGCTGCTCGAAGGTCCGCTTGGTCTGCGGGTTCCCGGAGGAGAACATGCGCACGGTGGACTGCGCCACTTTGCGGTGCGTCTTCCACCAGTCCGTGACGGTGCCGAACGCCAAGCTGCGGCCGTCGGCGATGAACCGGAAGGAGGTGAAGTCCGGCCTCCCGGCGAAGTCCAGACCCTGCTTGACGAGCGCCGGTCGGATGGCGTCGCCGTTCAGAACCACCACGGTTCGGCTGCCCAGCTGGATCTGGAACACGTTGCCGTACTTCCTCGCCATGCGGGTGCAGTACAGGTGCGGCGTGTCGCCGAGCTGCGCGGCGTTCCCGATAACGGGCCAGGCGAAGGGCCCCGGGAGGCCCGGAAGGGCCCCGCGGCGCCGGAGCCACACGGAGAGCAGCAGAGCCAGGCAGGCCGCCAGCAGGGCCCCGGGGGCCAAACTGGGAGCTGCGGGGAGGAAACTGTGCAGGGACGCTTCCATCACGCAGATCCTGCGGGACGAAAATAATGAGGTCATTATTGATGATAATAATTATAATTATAATAGATTTAATGGAGGTAATTTAGCTCCTTTTTATTTTTGACGAATTACCTTAAAAGCAACAAAAATCAGATGATTCCTCTACATTTCTCTGCGGACGTTTTGCAGCCGCAGACTCCCCGCTGCGGGTTTTTATCTGCGGGCGGCTGCAGCATCACGGCCCGACGGCGGCTCCGGTGCGGGGGGGGGGTTCTCCTCCCACCATCACCTCCTCCTCATCATCATCATCATCATCCTCCTCCTCATCATCATCATCATCACTATTAGTGGTTGTTGTTGATGAATGTTGCTTATATTTATTGTTATAAACCATTTATTTCGAAACTCCCATTGGGGTTTTTAATAAATCGCTTTTGCAGAACAGAATCTGAATATTAGAAACAAAACTGAAAAAAATAATTAAAAAGACATTTAGAAACTGATAATTCATCTCAAAATCAAACAGAGCCTTTAAAACATTTTGTGGCAACATTTAGTGAAACGCATTTAGATGAATTAAGTCAATTAAAAAAATTATTTTTATTTCTTTTTTAAGTATTTTCATTATTATCAAGTTGGACGAACAGTTTAGCATCAGTAATGCAAATAATAAAATATTGCATAATAATTTTCTTAGGATAATGCATTTAAATTAATTAAAATCAATCAACCAGAGCATTATTATTATTATTATTGTTATTATTATTATCCTGATGACGTATTTTGAGCATAATAAAATACAGGATTTGAACAGAATCAGATTTTCTTTTTTTATTTCATCACGTCATATTGCTGGTTTTATTTATTTTATTAAAGAGAAAAACATAAACCTGTATAAACCTGTGACTCTCCAGCCTGCAGGTTCAGCCGAGTTCATCCTTTCTCATCTCATCTAAAATGCTTCTTTTTTCGGTCTCATTTCAAATTAAAAACTTTGCAGATGATTAAAACAACAACAAACTGAAAATGTCCTGAACTCTAAACGTCTGGATTGTTTAATAAACTTTATTTATAATCCAAAGTGTTTGTGCAAGAAACTTAAAAACAAGAAGAAGATAATAAAAATGAGAAGATTTAAGTCTGGGTTACAAATAAGGAAGCCGTGAGATCCAAAAAGGATTTAGTAGTTTTAGTAAATTTGAGACAGAGATGGATATTAATTCCAAGCTGCGTTTCCCTGCGGAGCCACAAGGGGGCGAACCCGCAGATTTCCTCCCCAACATGCGGTACCGGGCGGGAACGAAACCAGAACCCGATCCAACTGGAGGATTAATGACTAGAAACAAAAACATGAAATGTTTTATCATCAAACATCGGATTCATAAAACTGATCAAACTTACAGCAGGACATTAATTTTAAAACCTGCAGCTAATCACATAAATCTGCTCTAAGGGGGTTTTAATCTCATCTCGCATTTAATTATTATTATTATTATTTGACTTCATATTGATCCTCTAAATGTTTCTCGGCAGGATTTATGTTTATTTCTACTGTGTTGCTCAGATTTGCTGTTTCTGGAGCTTCAGCACCGCGGACAGCGACTCAGAAAAAACACTTTTAACTTTAGTTTTCACCAAAAGAACTAAATAAAACAAACATAAACCCGCTTTGACATAAAAGAGCATAAATATAGAGAATTATCCCGTCGGTTACGGCCTTCAAATACGGTCATAATAATTATTTTTAAAAATATATTCTATTAGGAGATTAAAAAAAAAAAAAAAAAAATTGTCTTTTTTAATAAACATAGGTCAAAATTTTTACTCTTATTAACTTTAATCTCTTTAAATTCCCCAATACGCGAACATTAACTCTGGAGACAGTCTTTAATTTATTAATCTAAGTTTAAAAAAAGTTTTTCTTTAAAGTTATAACATAAATGATTAAAATTATAATTGATTTTTTTTTTTTTTTTTTTTTTTGGCGGTTCGTAAAAAGGAGAAATTTGTCCTTTTGTGTATTTTGGTTTTTTATCTAATCGACACTAAACGACACATTTCGCAGCTCTGAGAATTTTTATTTTTAAAATACATGTAATAGAAAATGAACTCGCTTCGTTCGACGTCACTCCGATGACGTCACAGTGTCCGCTGCTGACCCGAGGCTGGAGACAAACCAGTGGAAACGGTTCCATACTTAGCATTTAATCTGAATCTTTGTAAGAGAAAACTGTCTGTTTACTGTTTTATTTCTCACCTAATATCTCAAACAAACATTTTCATGTTAAACATAAATATTATTTATTTCAGCAGCTCAAGTCAAAATGTGGATCTCACAGCCATCAGCAGGTAGAAAACAAGAAAATAAATGTATTTTTAGTGCAGAAATGTTCTGTTATGGCCTCCTCCATCACAATGAAGACTGCTGAGTTAGTTGGCACTCTGCACAAGGAAAGTTTAGTGGAAGGAGAATCTGTGAAGAAAACAGATTGCAGGGTTTGGGAAACAGAGTCAATTTTGGGTTGAAGTTCAGTTTGACGTTTCCATATTTAGGAAGAATCATAGAAATAAATGTTTGCGTATTTAACCTGTTAAATTAAGGACTTTCCCTTTTTCAGTTAGCAGTCATTGTCAAAATATTTGTTTTCATTCTTTTTGGTTAAAATGTATTGAGTTAAATGCTGTGAGCGACACTTAAAAGCCAATCAAAACATTTCACTTCACTTCATATTTCCCGATTTCTTGAAATATATCAAATTTACACTCCATGAAGGATTGGACTTAAAAAAACAACTTCCTTAACTTTCATCATTTTATTTAACTTGTAGCATTGGCAACCCCACGGGGTGGTCAGCAGGGGGCCATGGCCCCGATAGACAGACAGACAGATAGATACTGTATTGAAGGCCAAAGGGGAAAAACACAGTAATAAAAATAAAAATACAATAAAAAGTACTTATCTTCAATCAAGACATGAATGTAAAACCCCATAAATAAATGAATAAATTTACAAAAATGTAAATAAAATAATTATATATTTTTGGTTTATTTTAAAATAAATTCCTCTTTTATTGCAGTTGCATAATCTTGCAATTATTCCATTCATTCATTTATTTATGCATTGTTCATGCATGCTTCTGTTTAAAGGCAGTGGTGGGTAGTTATTTACACTTCTGACAGTTTCTACTCGTTAAATGAGTCAAACACAGTAATAATATTCATCCATATTCCAGTAGATAAAACACATAAATTAGATCAATTCCACACTGACTGGTTTTTCCAGTCTATGTAAAGTTTTCAAAGGGGATTCACCAATAGCATAATAATTATAATAATATGTAAGGTAAAGTCATTTTCAGCACATTTTCAGCAACAAAGCAATTCAAAGTGTTTTACATGAATTAAAAGGAAAACAGATGAGATCATATAAATAAATAAACCATGGCGCCCCCTTTTGGTGGCGCCCATTTTCTGGAGGTCCCAAATCCTGGCATTACATCTATTATTAGTTATTGCTGCAGTTCCACTTCTGCACTAATCACCAGGTAAACTCTGCGTGACTCTTGAAAAGCGCCCAAATCCGCTCATTTGCTGGTGTTGGGCGGCAGAGCGGTTCGGTGGTTCTGTCCGGGTTCGCAGCGCGGTGACCTCTGTGACCCCGCCGGGATCCCTCCCTCACTCAGCCGCTCCTCGCGTGTGAGCAGCACGGAGGTCATGCAGGAAGGCATGTTGCAACTGACAGTTTGCACTCACGCTATTAATAAAAAAAGAAACGGCGCAGAGTTGGATTGCAGAAATTCCAGCCTGGTGTGATTTCATCATTTCTCTCTTTCACTGCATGTTTTTACTATGAGGAAGTGACGTCATCTGCAAACATTCGGCTGACTTATGGATGCTATTAGCGGAATGTTTCACAAGATGACATTATTTTGGTACAACCTGAGGTAATAATCTGTGGTCGCAGGACTGTCACGCACACTGTGCGCCGGTTTATTTACTGCTTTATTGTTTCTGAAACTTTAACACCAGAGAAACAGCTGATCCAAACTTAAACATATTGTGTTAATTTATCAAAAGGAATCAAATTAAGTTTATTAAGTTAATTAAATTGTCAAATTAACATAAATAAACTTTGTTTAATTAAGTTGGATCAGCTGTTCTCTTTGTTTTCTCCCTTCTTGTAAAGATGAATCTTAAAATGAATTAATCTTTTATTGCAGTTGAATAATCTAGTAATTATATAAGTACTGTTTGTGTCTGCTCCTCTTTTAAACGCCGGTAACAGGAAGTTATTTACACTTCTGACAATTTCCGCTCATTATATCAGTCATAAATAATAATATACGACACACAGGTTGATGTTTTCAAGCTTTTATTTCTGTGAAGATGATTTTTCTGCTTACAACCAATGAAAACACAACATTAATTATTAGAATACTGCATTTAACCAATAAGTTTAATAAGTGAGGTCATAATGTTTAATATCTGCTTAAAGGTTGTTTTTTAATCTGACTATGACTGTAAGCCCTATGTTATCTGACTGCTGCTCAAAATATGTTATTATGGCTAACTGTGTTCAGCCACTTTTTCTTCCTGTAACAGAGGGCTGAAAAATGGCTTATTTGTCATTAATCGATCGTTTAAATAATCCTCAACTAGTTTAGTAATAAACTAATCGTTATCTGAAGTCAACAGACTTAAAACAAAGACCATTTGCTCAAAGAACAACATCGTCGAAGCAGAAATTAATCTGAAACCAAACAAAACACAAACATTTTGCATATAAAATGAAAGAAATATGCTTTTCCTGTAAATATGTTCTACTTAGCAGTTCCAGCCAAGCCCAGTCCGTCACCTAGCAACGCAAGCATCATTTTACCCGTTACCTAGCAACTGTAACGTGCTCTGTATAATGGCTGCTGGAAAAGACAAGTGTTTTTCTGTTGACTTTTCCTGAAACCACTTGCTGTATTCTTGGTTGTGTCGAAGGCTCCACTTCTGCTTTTCAAAGATGTACAGTTGCATAGCAACACATCTGTTTATAATTATATAAATAATTTATAATTAAAGACAAAAATGATAAAAAATTAAATTAAAAAAGAAAAAGAAAAAAAGATTGGAGCAGTTTTGTGTAAAAAATGTCATAAAAATAAATGTTTTGAAATAAAAATCGGCCATAAACCATTTTTTACTTGTTCTCCTTCACATGCAGAGACTCCTTTACTCTGTTTCTGAAAATGTTTCAGTTTTAATCTTGTGTTTAATGCAGCATATTATTCCTAATTTTGCTTGTTTGTTGTTATATTTTTAAAATCTTTTTGTGAACTTAAATCCCAGATTCAACTGTTACGCCAACATTTCCAGGTTGTGGGACAATAAATTATATTTCTCTCTTTGCTGCCATCGACTCGGACTTTTGGTTTCCGAGTCGTCTGGTTAGTTATTTTTCATTTCTTGTGTTCTGTTGGGTTTCTCCCAGCCGCTTTTCTGTTACTCCTGGTTCCTCCCAGCTGCAGCTGCTGGTAACCAGCCACCTGTTCCACATCCTTCCCAGTACAAACTGGGTTTCCATGGTTCATTTCCAGGTTCTTCTGCTCCGTGTCCGACTCCGATTGTTGCATTTCTTCCCTCGACTTCCTTTGGCAGCTGCTGTTTCCAACTTTACAAGTTTTGCTTTCATAATTAAATAACCAAACCTTTTACATTTTCAAGGTACATTTTCAAACTTTTCCAGCACCAAATTGTCAGACAAACATTACAAATGAACAAAAGACAGTTTCGACTCACTTTTATATAATTTATTACTGTTATTAATAACTTGAGATTCTACAGCAGGGACAAAATTAACAAAATTTGTGTCTTTTTATTAGGTGTAGGGCTGAAACGATTAGTCAGATTAATCGATTATTGAAATAATTAACTAATTTAGTAACTCATTGTTAGCTGGAGTAAATAGACTAAAACACTTCTGGCGTCGCCTTGTTCAATTCTACTTTTAGGCACCTTTTGGTAGCCAATTATAAATCGGTCAATTCAAAAATAGTCAACAGATTTCTTTCTACTATTGTATTGAAAAGGCTTAAATAAAAAAATCAGGAGAAAATGCTTTTTTTAAAAAAAAAAATCCAATTAATTATTAGAATAATTGATAGAATATTTGATAACTAAAATAGTTGGAACACTGCAAAAACACAAAATCTTATCAAGTATTTTTGGTCCAGTTTGTAGTGAAAATATCTTAGAACACTTGAAGTAAGAAAAACAAATTTACAAGTAGCTTTTCATCAAGAAATAGGAGCAATAATTCCACTGAAAAAATTATAGTTCACCGTTAATTGGCACTACGGCGTTACCTAGCAACGCCAGCCAAGCACAGCCCGTCGCCTAGCAACCTAGTTCCACTGTTTTACTTTCAAGACATTTTTCACATGTTAAAACTGAAATAACTAGTGGAACTAGTACTTTGTCACCAATGTTAAGGAAGTACTGAGTTAAAATGAGCTCTTACATCTTGCTGAAAGACTCTAAGTTAAATTTGTCTAATTTTAAGTGTATTAAGATATTTACACTAGAAACTAGACCAAAAATCCTTGGTGAAGCCCTAATTAGGTGTATGAAAATATCTGGTTTCAACTGTAAATAACATTTTCCAAATTTAGGCTTTTTGATCAAACGTTGGATTGAACTTTATTTTAAAACTGTGCAGTTTGAATGTTAAGCACTTTCAAACCTTGAAATTTAAAGTACTTCAAACACACACACATCCTGTTAGACGAGCAGAAACACACACCCACACACACGTCAGGAGCGTCTGTACAGCCCTGTCATGTTGATTACCATCCAGTAGAGATGAATCGACCTGCCGCCGCGTGATTGGTCCGACTACCAAACTAAACCGGTTATTGGCGAAGAGTCAGAGAGTTGAGCGGCGGGGCAAAACCTTCACTTTGGTCCGACCGCGAGAGCGCCTCATTACGACTGGATGACCCCGGCGACTCCAAATCTCAAACTGTCCCACAACAACCCCTCCTCCCTGAAAAATGTTCCTTAAATCCTGCTGTTCTGTGAGGTTTTCCATCCAAGTTCATGAGAACGATGCTAATGAGAGCTAATGATCCTCAAACATTGAGGTATCTCTATGTTTTCTGTTTTTTCCCATCTGAATAAAAGCGTAGTCAGCAGCCCGTGAAGGCGTCTCCCCTCCGTTCTCACACTAAAAGGGCATTTTGCCCTTAAATCCTGAATCGGCGAGCCTGTCCGAGACCCGCTCCGGGTCGGTTGGGTCCGTCTGAACTGCTGGTGCTGCTTTGCGAAGAATAGGCAGGCTTTTGACGCTTTCCACCGCATGACTGCGCTTTTCAAATCCGGGCTAACGGAAAACAGCCATGAACTCTTCTTTGGCATTTTTCCTGGGAGGAATCCAGTGGAAAATAGGCCCAGAACACTGTAAAAATATGACAATCTGACCAAGTATTTTTGGTCTGGTGTTAGTGGCTGACTCAAATAAAAAGTCTCCATCAGCTGATTATGCTGGACGGATCAAATCTGTGTTATTCTTGAATTGCAGTTGGGATGGGTCACACAAAGTCAGACCGAGGTACCCAAATGGCCCCCGGACCGCACTTTGAACACCCGTTATTATAAGTGACGTAATCTGCCAGGGGAACAGGCACCTTTTCATCAATATTTAGGAATTATTTACTTTAAAGAACCAAACGAGGAGAAGCAGCGTTCAGCATCTATGCACCACAAATTTGGAACAAACTTCCAGAAAACTGTAAAACAACTGAAACACTGAGTTCCTTTAAGTCTCGACTAAAAACACACCTGTTTAGAGTTGGATTTGAAACTTAATCAATTACAAATTTAATGATTATTGGCTGAAAGTGCTGCAAAAGTATCTAATACTGACTACATTGTCTGTATAAAGTAAGTTAATGTTTATTAACCGAGTTTTTGAAGAGCCCAGTAGGTCAATGTTCATCGGCTGAGATTTGTAGGTTAAACATCACTTTTAACCGAGTTCAGTAGATTAAATATTAAAAATGTTTTATTTACATTGTTATGGCACTTGACTTAATGTAGTTTTTGATTGTTGATTCTACGTTGCATGACTTTGTGTTTAAAGCACTTTGAAATACCTTGCTGCTGAAATGTGCAATACAAATAAAATTTGATTGATTGATTGAAATATTGCTGAAAAGTTTATTCTGAGTTAGTTTTGTCTTATTTCAAGCTTACTATATTTGCAATTAAAAACTAGATAAAAATACTCTGTAAAATTTAGTGTTTTTGCAGTGAATGATTTTTAAATCAAGGCAGACGGTTTTGTTTTTGAGTACTAAGATGACTTGAAAGTATATTTTCAGTTTGTGTCGACGCATTACTGCACAAATGGAGATTTTTTGCTGTATTATAAACTGAATTTTTCTGGCTGAGCGACGCGCAGAGAAAGCTTGGTCCTCCTGATGAGCCCTAATCTCACCCAGACTCTGCAGGAAGTCGCTGTTTCAACCCAAACCGGGTCGCTCTTTTAAAGTCACTGAAGCTTAGAAGTCCCCCCTGCGTGTTTATCTCTTCCACTCTGAGAGACGTCAAAGGTGAAGAAGCACTCAAAGGGAGGATAAGCCTGTTCTCATACCCCCTCCTGAGGCCTGTCTGTGGTGTTTGCACAAGAGATTAACGACGACAAACCGTCATGGCCGACTGGCTGAGGCCTGTAGAGCTGGAAGTCACGCAAAGTGCTGCCTTTTGTCCCACGTAAACCTTAGGATGCAATTAGTATGGCGAGGAAATGATTAGGACGTCTTTAAACTGGCTTGATTTATTATCTTACCCCAGAATAAAAGGTGTTATATAAGTGTGTTATATACAGTTTAATTACTGTATCCTTTGAACAGATTACAGTAATTAAACACAATTAATAAAAACATCCATATTTTTTTTTTCTCACTCAAGTTAAATCAGACCAAACATTAATTTTAGTTAGATAAAATTACCCGAATGGTTTCTCATTATCTAAAGAGACAATAAACATTTTGTGAGAATTTCTGATTTTAAAACTTTAACAATAAATAAATAAATACCTTTAATATGTTGTTTCTTTCTTTATTGCGGCTTTAAGCAAATAGAAATACATTTGGTAATTCAAACTGACCTAAAACAAAAAGTTTAGTGAAATTTAACTTCAAAACACGAGGAAAAAATATGTCTGTCATTTTATTATAAGCATGGCTGAAATGATTAATCAGACTAATCGATTATTGGAATAATCATCAACTAATTTAGTTATCAGTTAATTGTTAACTTTTATACACGGACTAA
The DNA here is from genome assembly GCA_903067055.1 of Poeciliopsis paucimaculata. Classification (NCBI taxonomy): domain Eukaryota; kingdom Metazoa; phylum Chordata; class Actinopteri; order Cyprinodontiformes; family Poeciliidae; genus Poeciliopsis; species Poeciliopsis paucimaculata. The sequence continues at coordinate 107,154 of CAEGAD010102594.1, forward strand.
AACAATGTTATTTGATGAACAATTAACATCCTAGGAGCAGTTATCAAGCTAAAACCGCACAAAAAATAAACACATTTTTGCAATTATGTATGTTTTTATTCGATGCAAGGTTGAAATGATTAATCATATTAATTGCTTATTATTGAAATAATCAACTAATTTAGTAACTGATTAATCATTAACTGGAGCGTACAGACTCAAAAAAAATAATTTGCTGAAATTACATCCTCAGTGATAATGAAGTTAAAACTGCACAATAAATAAACACATTTCTGCATTTATCTGTGTTTATTTAGTGTATGTAAATTTCTGCTCTCCAGACCCAACTTTGAAACTTTATGGTGTCTCTTCCCTCATTTGATTCAAACAATAGTTCATGTGTGAGTTTGTTCAAACAGGCTAAAAGAAAATAAAAAAGGTTTTGTTCAAACGTGGGAAGTTGTAATTGTTTGTCTGAATTTATCAATATAATTTTCAGGCTGTAGTCACAAAATGTTTCTAATTATCTTGTACGAACGTTAACATGTGACACGCTAGTAGCAGGACAGTTGTAGGTTTTGTTCTCAATTAAACCCACTGGAGGCGTAAAAATAGAAAATGTTTGGTGTGGTAAAGTAAATCAGGTCCAAGGGCATCGTGTTCCAGCGGGTCTTGAAACAGGAAGTCCCAGGGGCTGTGAACTGTAAGTCCGTGGCTCATTGTTTCATGAGGTTGAGGTATTTCCTTTGGGCGTGCGGCTGCTGCTGATGCTGTGACTGCTGAAACAGCAGTCACAGTTTGTCACATGGGAAATATGAAGCCAGATTACATCATGTTGTAAAGTACCTGACTTCACTCCAATGGCTTGTAAAGGCATCTCCTGTCTTCACCTCTCAATGTTTCCCTGTCACAAACGTTAATGATTTACAGTGTACATTTATTCCTTTTTTTTTCTCCAAAGGTCTCAGCTAAAAATAGGATAAAAGTATCTTTAACAAACAAATGTTAAAATACACTTTATGTAGCTTAAACAAAACTGATTGATCTATCACACCACAGTGAACTCTATAACTGACAGCCATGCAGGCGGTTGCTATGGAGTTGCTATGACAACAACAAACGAGCTATAAGCTCAGAATTAGCTCTTGCTTCATTTCTTTCTAATCTATAAATAATATAAATGCATTACAACTATCACAACGTTTGAGTACTCAACCTACCTCTGCATACTGACATAAACACCATCAATATTACTGTAGTGCTTTTTGCTGAACTAGCACAGTTAGCTCTGCTAATGTAGCTTTTATCTGCTAGCTAAGCAGATAAAAGCTACATTACGTGTTACTGCATGTACTCTGCCAGTCACCAGAACCTTGTTATTCACATATAGCGTTTGTAACTCCTTTACAAATCTGTTTAACATTGATTTCATGTGTTGATGGATTTCAAGCCATGAAGATCCTCCATTTTGTACGCACTCTGTGTGTTAGCTAGGTAGTTAGCTATACCGTAGAAGGAGGCAGCTCGTCCACATCATCCGACATATTTTCCTTCCCCGTCTCACCTGGGTTGATCTCGATTGCCACCATTTTGTTCATGTATCTTTGTCTGTGGTCAAAAGTTTCTGTATATTTTGCTTTTGCTGGTCTTGAAGCCGTAGGTCCGCGATGCTTTACGCATGCGTTTGCCTACTAAGCTGGCGCATTTCACTTCTGGTTCAGACTTGTGGGAACTAGGTATACAAAATGGTTTCCATCCATCCATAATCCAGCAGTGGTGGACACACTTTTACTAATGCGTTAATAGTGGAGGTAATTTTTTAAAAACGTTTAGCGCACTTAGCTTCCCATAAATAAATTTCCCCAGGCAAAATTCTAAAGCACTAATTGACTTGGCTATTTTACGAACTTTATGTTGGATAACGGTAAACATTTGTGTTGGAATTTTGGTCACTGACTGTTTAAGGCAGTTCCGTTTCATCTCTTCATGTTTTAGACTGCAGGTTAGCTTTAGCAGGACTAATGTTAGCTCCACTAAGTTTTTCGTTAGCGCTGCCCACCACTGTACATGACAATTTCACCAACTTTAATTTAACACACATAATAAATTGAAGATTATGTATTATGCTGTAACACATATTGTGTCAACATGATGAGTATTAATCCGATTGAATTTAGCACTTTAGCATTAGCTTCTGCTAAATGTTATGTTGTTATACTGTTTAATATTAGCAAAGCTAATGTTTATGATTAGGGCTTTACGGTTTGCATAGCTAATGTTTTTGCTCCTTGTGTCTACAACTACTATTTTATCACCTTTAATTTAATGTCCATTTTGTGCAATTTCACAGAAAGAATCCAAATCTTCTCTCCAATACTGACAAATTTTCTCATCATGCTCATATAAATATTCATATGAGTTGTTAAGGACATTTTTTAATTGTTTACAAGCATTTTAATGAAAATGATAGTGGAATTTTGTTGTTAGCATAAATTTTCTTCACGATGCATTGAGAGCTTTTGTCATATAGAGAAACGTCCTTTGTAAAGCACTTTGTTGTTTTCTTAAATCTCTTTAATGTTATTAGGACATAAGTAATTTACATGTGAGAAACAGAAAATCAAAAGAAAAAAGTGAAACCATTAAGACTGCGACTGAAATCACATTAAAAACACCAACCTGTCCTGGAGGGAAAACGTCTTCCTCTCCACCCACGTTTCCATCCGAAAGAAAAACATAAAACCCCCTGACAGAAATAAAATCCGGTCCCAGAAGATTTGATTTTATAGCGAGGAGGAAAGTTGGAGGAAAATCCCTGTCAACACTAAAAACAAAGAACATGCTCTGTTTTTATTCTCCCTTCTGAGCCAAAGTCAACATAAGTTACCACATTACATATGACTGATTAAAAACTAAACATTTTTCCAGATATATACTACGGTATGTTCAATAGTTATCTAAGTTGGTCATCAAAGAGTCTGGATTACAAATCTGCTCTTCTGATTCATTTCCTTAAATGAAAAAATACAAATCAAGACTCCCATACATCCATCTATTGTCTGTTTATCCTTGCAACTGCCAGCACAAAAACACGCAGACTTAAGAATAATTTAGAGCGAACATTTACCGAATAATTACAGAGAACATAGCAACTCCATACAGAAAGACTGCATGCTGGGATTTGAACCAAAGCCCTTTCTGTTGAACGGTAACAGCTACCAACTTCATCACTGCAGAAATAGAATCTCATCAAATTTGCGTTCTTTTATTTTAGATTTTAAATTTTTTGGTCCCTTTTTCATTCATTTCTTCTTTTTTCCTTTTTTCCTTTTATTTTAATAGCTTAAAGCCAAACTCAAATTACTGAAGCGCGTTTTTAATTTAGCTTAATCTTAAATTATAGATTTATAATTTCAGATTGAATAAAATTATACCATATTTACTTTTGAGAGCTTTCACTCTCAAAAGTAAAATCTAGAAAGCTATTTTGAATTTTTGCCATTTCCATCAATCTTTTCTAATGTGATACTTCAAAATGCAGGTTAAAAAAAAACCTTGATGGAAACACAAAAAGAACAGGTCCGAGGAGAGAACCCTGAGGAACACCTAAACACTAATCTATCACACACGTTATTTCTGACAACTATTTTAATCAAAACAAAGTAGTTGATGCAACTCTGATTTTACCATGAGGTTTTTGATTAATCATTACAACTGTTTGTAAAATAATTACTTTTTAGCATATAGTATATAAACAGTGAAGTATATTCCTTGTTTTTAATAAAGAACATAAAATTATCTTTCTTGTGTCCAATCTGTCGGAAAGTATGTCTTTTGTAGACAAATTTTTGGAGCGATTTTTGTGGCTCCAGTTCAAGCTGAGGCGGTGACAACAAATCTCTCACCCGTAACGTTCTCATCATGTTGCCACAACAGAATCCCCTAACCTGCTGCAGATTGATGTCACACTCAAACGATCGGCGGGGGGCTCTGTTGCTCTAAAATGTAAGGAACGCTCACTAGAAGTTTTTATTAACAGAAGAAAGAAATGGAGATAGTTTTTGATGATTTCTATCACAGATCTCCTTTTCAGCATCTAGCAACAATGTTCGGCTAATTCCTCACTGATCCGCAGCGCTGAAAGCAGAACATGAGTGGTTTGGCATCTTGCCTCGTTGCATTGCGTCAGCGAGGTTTTGGCAGGTCTAATCGTCAACGTTTATGTTTTTGCGACAAGGTACACGTGTGAATCTCGCATACGTTTCAAAAATAAAAAGTGAAAGCCCCTAAAGGAGCCTGCGGTGCCGAACAGACGGGTGTGACCGAGGTCAGACGTATGCGGACACCGCGGGTCCAACGGCCGACATGCTCTAATAACTCAGACTGGGCTCCAATTAAATCCAACGCTCTCATCTGCAGAGACACAGCCAGCCTGTTTGCTTCCACACAATGTTTATTCTCTGAGTGGTTCGTGGTTCTTAATGATGTGATAAACATCATTAAGAACATCAGGCACATAAACCGACAAGATTAGGAAAAATTCATCACCACAGTGTCTTCACAGGTCTGCCAGAGTTCCTCCTCTGGTTCCCTGTGGCTCAAACAACAGACTTTAAACGGGACATTTTTCCATTTCAGCTGCTTCTAAAAACAGACTCAACGCTTAAAACAAAGAAACACCCAGACATTTTTGGCAATAAGTTAATGTTTATGGTGTCTGGAGAATGAGCTGTTTCAAAAACCTTCGAGACACTGTCCGTTACCTAGCAACCCCAGCCAAGCCCGGCCGTTATCTAGCATCCCAGCTGAGTTCCAGAACATTTGGTCAGCTGGTTTTACCGCTGCATTTGCTGTATAGTTAGTGGGTGCTAGAAAATACAAGCGTTTTGTTGTTGACTTAACATCCAGAAACCATTTGCTGAAGTCTTGCTGGTTGTGCAGGAGGCACCACTTCTGCTTTCCAGAAGTGGTGCCCCCCCCCCTAGATGTACATCTGTGTAATTGTGCATCTGTTTTAAGCTATTTTCACATGTGAGTATAGACACTGAGTTGGGGAGCGTGGCCAGCAGCAGATTATTTGGATTTAAAGTGAACACTAATCAACATGTGTGATGGGTGTTTGCTTGATGATTTTGAAAGAAATAACATTTTTATTGGTCGTTTCATAATATGATGTTCTTATGGTATAAACATCAACACACATAGAAATATGTGTTAGAGGCACAGAAAAACCTCTTGTCATCACAGTAAAACCATCTGACCAAACGCGCTGGACTTCTGCTTTTGGTTGCTAAGTGACAGACGGAACTCTGCTGGGGTTGCTAGGCAACGGGCTGGACTTCACTGAGGGAGATTTTTCAAACAGGCCATTTTCCAAACACCAAAAAACATTAACAGCTGGGTGTTTTTTTAAAAAAAAAATACTTGAAGCAGTAAAGACAAAAATATAAGAACAATATGTCACCTTTGAACTGTGTGTTTTTGTGCCTGGTGCATGTTAAAAGTTAAAATGTGTTTGTTTTTAATTTTCATAACTCTGGTTATTCAGTAAAATAACCAGAGTTGGAAAAGTAGACGGAAAGAATAGCATTACTTCAGATAATACTATTACACTAAAAGTAAACGTAACCGGTTACTATCAAGCTTTGGAGAGGACCTTCGGTTTTCCAGTTTGGATTCAGTTGTTCTTTTCATAAATTCAGATCTGATTTATGAATGGTAAGTAAGAACAGCCTCTTTCATTCATGAGGCCGTCTCTTCTTTCTCGTACGCCGAGAAAGAAGAGACGGCGTACGAGTCGTCTTTTCTAGGTAGTTTACATTCCTGTCTGAAGCCAGGTAATAGTGTTTGTGTCGGGCCGAACAGGAGAAACCAAACAGGATCAACAAGCCTGCAGCGGCTGAAGCACGCAACGCTCTAGAGATCATCCTGCAGCTCCAAATGCACTAAAAAAAAACAAACAATTTTACACATACGTTCCTGTTTAAATAGTGAACTTAAATTAATTCAGGTTGAATTTCTTGGCTTTCTGTGAGGCGTGAAGCTACCTGTGCTCCCAGAAAGGTTTGTGTGAGACAGAGGGAAGCGTTGGGTGGTAAGATGAGCACGTGTCGAGGTTCTGCCCCGACAGCTGTGTTGCTCCGACTTCTCACGAAAAGATCGCGAGAGGGAGGGAGGATTTGCAGAGAGGATGTCTCTAAATGAAGAAACCTTCAGGAGCCGCTACAAAAATCAGATAAGAGGTTGAGCTGATAAACGTTTTATCTAGATACACTCATCATTAGATATGTTTCAGTGAGTTACTTTCAGGCATGGGAAGAGTAAACACAAAAATTGTGCTACAGTAAGAGTACTTCAACACACTGTTACTCAAATAAAAGTAGAAAGTACTTGGTAAAATGGATACTCAGGAACTGAGTAACTGACTTGAGTGATTATGACTTAAGAGAGAATTTATTTTAAAAATTTAAGGTCATGACAAATGTTAAAGAAGTAGTTTTATGTGTTTTCCTGCCATTTTAAAGCATAATCAAGTAACTATTTTACCATCAGTTGTTATAAAAATGTCAATATCAAGTATGACTAAAAAGAAACTTTACTTCCTCATTAAACACCTTAAAATTGGGCTTCTGTTTCTTTAAGAAGCTCCTGCTCTTTCCGAAGCTCCGCCTTCAGGAAGCCATCACAACCTTCATTAAGGCCGTAGCAACGCTTTTACCAGCACTGCTCTGAGAAGTAGCTCCTATAATGAGCTCAGCAGATACTCAGCTCCACCAGGTGTTTGCCAATTGTTGCTGGCTAGTTTGAAGGAGCTGAGTGAGGGAGGAGCTACGTCTCGGAGGCGGGGCTAAGTCCACCCAGGCATTTTGTATAGCTGAATGGTTGCTATGGTGATTAAAGGATTTCCCAAACATGCTTGAGATAATCAAAGCAACACTCCTGGTATGTTTTGATGAGTGGAAAAATCACTGTACTTCAATTAGAGGGATTCAAATGTGGAACAATTGTTGTGAGAAACTAAAACTGTTTTTCACTCTTTAAATTAAAAAATAATTTGCTAAACAAATCCAACAAGGTTTGATTGTTTTCTTTTATGTTTATCTAAAGAATTAATTATCGGAGATATTTTAGAAGGTTTAAATAGTTTATGCTTCTATCTACACTTGGTGTTCCTGCCATTGACGGGAATTTAAATATTGTTTACCTTTTTCTGTACTAGTTTTGTCTTGTGTTTTTTGATTGACCAAAACATTTAATATTTAAAATCTGTGTTTGGTGAAACTTTGTTTGAAATAAGATCATTTAGTGAAGTGACACTTCATAATGAAATTACTCAAGTCGAAATAAAAAGTAAAGCATAAAAGTTTATTTGTCCAAAAAGTTACTCAGATGACTAGCTACTACCCAACACTGTTTATTTTATTCTGTCACATATAAACACATTTTAAATGTCATCGGCTCCTAATTGTTTGTTTATTTTGCGCTTACAACTACATTAAAGATCAGCTGACTAAATTATTATTATTATTACGACTAAAGTGGTGAAAATCATGTTTTTACTTCCGTTTTACAATTATGTGCTCATGTATGATGGTTTATCACAAAATCAGAGTAAAATTCACTTAAGTTAAAAGGAATTCAATATGTGGAAAAGAACAAATACTTTTTGAAGCTCAGAGTCTAGACATATAATTAAAACCACATGTGAGGTCTATCATTTTAATGTGAGTAATATATTTGTCTGTGGTGAGACTGAAAACATAAAGTTAAACCAAAGCACAACTTTACCTTCTTTGATATGATGTGCTCCACTGACAGACTTAGAAAGTAAGAAAGTAAGAGAGAAAGAAAGAAAGAAAGAAAGAAAGACCAAACTTTCAATCATTGTTTACTTTCAGCAAAATGTGGAATCGATCATACAATCTGACATTTTGAAAATAAATTCTCTCAACAGAAACAACGATTTGGAAAAACTTCTTAATAAAAAGTTGTGATGCTGGTATGAGGGATTTTTTTTTGGCCCTATCAAAATTTGTTTATTTTATAAAACTGCAATGGAAACACTGTTTTCGCATCACAAAAGTCACATAATGAATAACAGGAAGGTACTACTAGGAGAAACGACAAAGAAGATGACGAAAGGAAGTAGTTAGAGGATAATTGTGTGAAATGTTTTTAAAAGACTTATTATGTGAACAAGCTTAATTACATGTGATTTTAAGCAATAAGTACTACAGTAAATATCACTGATATTTATATTACTATTACACGGAGGAGGGTAGAGTACTCAAAAATTGTAATCGAGTAAGAACTGCAATGTTACAGGTTAGATAGAAATGAGGCGAGAACTACTTCTAAGCTTTGGCCTTTTTATTGTTGTCATAGCAACTCCATGGCAGACGTTTTGTGCACATCTGTAATGGAAATGCAGCTGCTTTTCGCTATAAGGCCCCAGAACATTTCTTCAGAAATCCTCTGGTTTCTCTTGAAGTTGTCCTTTTCGGCTCTGAATGCGAGTAACTACTTTAATTAGGCCGATTTGAACGACCAGCGCCGCCGCTGTACATTGTGCTGTCCGATTCCCCCTGGAACTAGCCTGTGCTAAATCTGACACTTTCCACAGAAGTCAGTGACTCACTTCTGTTTGCTGGTTGCTAATTATTTGTACGTATTGTTTCCATTTTGCTTAAAGCTGCTGCTTCCCAGTAACCATGAAGGTGTTTTTTTATAGTTCTGATCCACCCTGTGAAATTTGGCAGCGCAGCTGAAGTGGAACCTGCTGCGAGAATAAAATTATTTGTATCTCTTGGCATCCCATCCACTTTCACACAGCGCTTCACAATAACTGTCGACCTGTTTGGTGCTTCGTGATTCGACTTTAGGTTTATTTTTAACACTGGTGCATGGCTGCCATTGTGTCTGCGCTCTTGGCTCCGTGCCTCTGGTGTTTCGGTTAGAGTCGGGGGAAAAACCAGGTTACAGGTACGTTTCACAACAATGTGGTGCCATTTTGTCTGATTGTTTTTTTGTTTTTTAAATCAACCCATTTACCAGTTTCCTGGGTTTTGATTTATCTGTGGATCTGGAAAAACAAAGCCGTTTATCAATCTCACATTCCAAGCTATAAACATCTCTGAAGCTTTCTGTGTGCATTAGAAACTAAACAGTTTTGACCTAAAACATCTCATTATGGCTGAATTCCCAATAGAAAAGAGTAGATATGTTGAAACGAAAACTGTTCTCACATTTAATGAATTTAGTAGTTACATCGACATTTTACAAGTGCAAAAGTATAAAACATAATAGCTTATTATTATTAAATTCATGCAGTTATCATCAGTTGTGAATTAACTTATCAGAGGCTTGCAAAGCCATGACATGATTATATTCTTTCCCAAATAATCCTGTGTAAATATTCTAAGAAAATCTCTCTCAATGTTTTGCCATCATTTTGATCGTCTTACCAAACTTAAAATAGAGGAGTTTCAGTCTGATTTAGGGCAGTAATTAAAGATTATTTTATTACTCGATTAATTTAATGGTTAACTGATTAATCAGATTATTCTCCAGATTATTCAATTATTCATGTGAGCTTTTTATACAATATTAGAAAGATGCAAATAAACAATTCAATTCCCCTTTAAATATGATTATAAACATTTTATAACATATTATTCCTTTAGTAAATCAGAACCGGATGAAGCTAAAACTGCCTCTTGAGAAGTTTTGGCTAAAACATATTTACAGAACCAGGTTTTGTTATCTTAATTTGTTCATTTACCTTTAAATACTTCTTATACTTATTATGATAATTGTATTGTAATTTACTTATTTGTATTTATTGTTTGCATTTATATTTATTGACAAAATGTGTGCAGTTAAGTCATTTTAACCTCATTTATATGTCCTTCGTTTTTAGATAATTCAGAAATTCCCTGACAAATAAATAAAAAATAATAACTAAAAGCAAAATGTATTTCTTTTATACAGTTTTGCTGCTCTGAATATTTTTCCCACCACATGAACATTCTTTGAGTCTGTGTACCCCAGTTAACAATTAATCGACTGCTAAGTTAGTTGTCAATTAATTTAATATTCAATTAATCGCGATTATTTGTTTAAGTCCTACTCTGAATTTCTGTCAGAAGGAGTCAGGATAAAGATTACCTGTTGTTTTGTACAGTGTGTGTAGCTTTGGCTGAGGGCCACATTGAGAACATTTTGAAATGATTTATCGTGACCTGGCACTAACAGAGGTTTCCACCTTTCTGGTCGCTACCAGTAGCAGCTACATGAGAACACGATGTTCTTCTGAAGAACCATTTGACTCACTACCATCTCACCAGGAATGGGAGCGTAGTTTTGCTCGTCACAGCACAACCCCTGCGGCTGATGTTACACAATAACACCATGTTACTCACTGTTCCTCGGTCATGGAAAACGGTACCAAGATCTGAGACTGTTTTAAGTTTTTTCTATCTTTCTTTGGAGCACAACTCATCCGCCCACACATTACACATCTTTCCCAACAACACAGCTTATGCTGACACAGAGTGAAAATGAAAGGCTGCAAGTCAGATATTTATGTCCACACGTCAACAAATGGGAGTCATCTCATACATTTATGTGAAAACCTGAAAATAAAACCAGTTATTGACGATCGAAAATCTGTATTTACCAAACGTTTTCAAAAGGTTGTAAAAACTCCAGTTGTGGAGAATTTGGAGTTTAAATCTGAACAAGCAGAAAGATGCAAAATGACCAACGGCGGCCATTTTAGTTTGACCAACAAGAGAAGTAAGCGGGAAACATCTGTGCACCTTTGTGATCGACTGATTTAGGTAATCAATATGTACAATTTAATTACCACCAACAGCTGTTTGCCAACCGCAAATCAACTGAGGATGAAGAAATGTTTTTATGACATGATAAAGCAACAGTGCTTGCTGCTCACCATGGAGATATAATCGATTCACAGGCCTCTTCAATTTGATATTTAATTGGAAAAATTTATCGCAAAGCATTGATGAATCAATATTTTTACGTAAACCAATTGCCGAGCGGGAACTTGTCAAGCTAGGCCCAGATAGCTCAGTGCTAGCGTGTGCTAACTACCACACAGTCCGTAACCAGAAATAAAAACCTTTCATTTAATCCAACGCTGATTTCTTAATAAATCTTCTGCATTATTTAACCACCGTTAAAGTTTCTCCACACTTCATTCTGCACTGAACAATACTGAACGAAGCTCCAACCTTATGCGCTCTTCAGATGTCGCCATTCTTGTTTATCCGAACATCCGGGCACCAGTGATGTCATTTGCGACGAGCGCCAGAACAGTAAGTATGGAAAGCCACAGGTGTCATAATTTAGTTATTTTAAAAGTACCAAATTTCATATTTATTAGTGGTGGGGGCTCAATTAAAATTTTTAATCGACTTAGCCCTTTCAGACTTTTATCAAAAGGGGGAAAAAATGTGACAATTTAAATAAATAAACAAATTTTTATTTCCCTTCAGCATTGAAATAGGAGGAAGAGGGTGTTGAAGGGTGGAACACATTTTTTCCAAGCTTTTCAAGAAAGCATAAAATAAAAAACATTAAATTATCAAATGAATTGTAAAATCACAAATAAGATGATTACAGCTTTTTCCATATATTTTTTTATATTTAATCTAAAATTAGATTAAGGAAAAGCAGCTTTGTTTTTCATCACTGTGGTTTCTGGACGTCGCTTGTGCTTTAGATTTATGGGCATACTAGAAACATGCACATACACACATTCGATATGTTAAAAAATACAATTAGCTGCATTAAAATCTGTGTAATTAATTAATCAAAATTAACAAGTTGAAGTCCTGGCCCTAATATTTAAGCATGTGAAGTGTTTATGCATCAAAATAAGCTAAATAATTTTTTTATATTATTTAAATTTTTAGTAAATATTTCCATTAACTTCCAACGTAGTTTCATAAAACTTTAAATCACGCAAAGACATTTAATTTTCTCTGCAAATAGATGCGTCTCAACAGATCCAAACCCTGCTGTTGGATGATTTAATCTACTTTTTTTTTTTACTTCCACATGAACTGTAAAGTCCAAGAGAAAATGGGCATTTCAGGATTTCCATACATCACATTCAATGTTTCTGACTAGTTAAAATGATCTGATCAGCTTAATAATACTGTTGTAGATAATTTCACAGGACAGTGATGCTCTCAGTTGAAAACTATGAGAATAAACAAGCAGGAATGACGCATAAAATCCATATGAAGTCATGTCTTTGTTTAAATCAACATCTGGAAAGCCTCTATTTAACCTCTGCAAGGGATGCGACAGTCATAGGAAAAAAACAGTAACTGATATGAATGAATGCTTCATGTTTTAGAAGTACGCAGACATTTGATTTTTACTTGGTCTGCAGCAGGAGAAGCTTTAATCCAGCTCCTCGTGTGATTATCCGGAGGAATGCGAGGTTGCGCAGCGGGAATATCGGGAATGCGGCTGCAGGAACATATTTTCAACCCTAACGTGTCTCTGCAAAGCAATCAGGCAGATTAAGTAATCCATGACATGTTAATAAGAGAGCAGCTCTGAAGGCCTGATATTTGACTGTTGGCTGTGAATTATTGTTGTTTGCAGAGGGTCAAAGCTGAAAAACACTCCAATAAATCCTTCTGCAATGACTTGCTTCTGCGCTTAATCTTGGATCCATTTATGTAGACAAACACAACATTTAGATTTAAGTTTGGAAACGGATAGTTTACAGTCCAGATTATTGAAGTTGCATTAAAAAACTTTGAAATTGAATCATTGTTTACTTGAGATGCATAATTTTCAGTAAAAGCCAACTTTTTCTTCCTGTTGATGCATAAATATAATCTGACAGATTCCAGCTTCTCCTGGCCACTCTTCTAAAGAGAAAAGTCAAGGAAACATGTAATACATTTTGAGAGTAACTTACAATGTGTTTGCAGCAGGTGAGCCACATTTATACAGTTTGCTATTTTTCATATTTCTTTTTTTTTTTTTTTTTTATTTATTAAATTTATTTCTAAGATTATATTTTTTCTGATTTTATTTTTTTAAAGAGTTGTTTCAGATTTTATTTCTTCAATTTTTTTTTTCAGACATTTTTTGTATTTTATTTTTGGAAAAACATTTTCAGATTTTATTTTCTCACATTTTTATGCACTTTTATTTTTCCGGTTTCTCAGACTATTTTTTTTTAAGTCATTTTCTCAATTTTTTTTTTTTTTCTAATTATTTTTCAAATTTTATTCTTTAAATTTCTTTTTCAGATTTTATTTCTTTTAAGTAATTTTTTTTGGATTATTTTTATTCAAATTCTTTTTTGGATTTTAATTTTTGAAATCTATTTTTTCAGATATTTTAGTCAATTTCTTTTCCAGATTTTATTTCACTTTTGTCCTAATAATTTTTTTTTTTCAGATTTTATTCTTTAATCTTTTTATTCATTTTATTTTTTCAAATCTGGACTTATTAGGCAGATGAACCAATAACTAAAATAGCTGTTCGTTGCAGCAGAACCTGTTGATCAGTAGCTGATCCTCCAGCTCTGCTTCCCGCTGCTGCGGTTCAGTCTCTGGTCAGAACAACTCAGGTGCATCAGAACAGCAGCAATGGCAATCTGCCCGACAACCATGGGAGGTCGAGTCTTTTCACTGGCAGGAACATTCCCTCTTTTTAGATTACATCTATCTGCTAAGAAGACATGCAACTTTAACGCACCTGGACTTGTGCAGAGTGGCAGCTACTGATACATGCAGCTGCAGCAGATTTAAACATTCACATTTCCAACGGATGGTTTATATAGACCCAGCAGGGAAGGATATCACTGCTTTATCAGAGAGAGAGCGTTACATAACTGTGCTGCTTCTGTTTATGTGTACGTGCAGCTTGACGAGTGCATCCAACACACCAGTGCTTCTGTATTTAAACAGTCGACATTCCCTAACTTTGATTAAAATCTGACATCCACAGTGTGTGGCCAGAGTTTGTCTCTGCAGCAGAATAAAGTTCTGATTGGGCAACAAAATGGCTGCCAGAGTTTTGGTTATCACCCTCATACAGACACTATGCAGGTGGCAGAGAACACAGAAATATTACAACTAATTTTTACTCAAGTAAAAGTAAAAGGTCCAAGAAATTATTCAAGTAAGAGTAAAAAAGTATTTGGTAAAAAGAATATTCAAGTACTGAGTAGCTGATCAAATTATTAATCCTTTAATATTTCAAAATTACGTCATTAACCGGACCAAAATATAAAGTAAAGTGGACATTTTGGTATTTTAAGGACCAAAATTACAATAATTCATAAAAAATAATGAAATCATAAAAATTAGAAACAAGTCAAAATCAGTTTCTTTCAATAAAAAAAACTAACAAAAACTGCAGGCGTGTGTCTGTCTGGTGAACTTTTGGTTAAACATGTTTGTTATTCATGCAGTGGGTAGAAAATCCAGAAATTTTACTCAAGTAAGAAATACTTCATAATAAAATTAAACAAATAAAAGTAAAAAGTACAGAGCAGCGAAAGTTATCCTAAATGTACATTTTTTTAAAAATCACACAAAAATCTGAAATTATGTTCAATTTAATAATAAAGATAATACAGCACAAAGCCGACAAATATACTTTTAGACACAGAAAAAACACGAGTATGTTATGCTAATTGCACTTAGCATTGCTCGGAAAAGCGTTGTGCAACATAAATAATTATCCGGCCGGAAACACAACGGGAAGGGAAGATAATGTGTCTTCGATGAATCATTGCAGCTTTAAACCACATCCTGAGTTTTTTTAAATTTCTTGTGTGTTGTTTTATACTCGTCTCCTGCTGAGATATAACGTTTAAACATGTACAGCAGGTGGCGGTAAGCACCTGTAAGTTGCTAGCGATTCGCCATAATAGAAAATAAGAAGCGATAACGTGAAACTTGCCGTGCATCGTGATAATTCAGTCAATTTAATAATAAGTTTACAACACCAGTTAGAGCTTTTGTTTACAAGTGAGCAATTAGTATTGACACCTTCATACGCACAAAAGCTAGACCCCAGAAACCCGATGAAAGCCCGGGATTATAGAAGATTTATATGATGCTAATAGCACTTAGCATTCTTCACCGGAAGTGAGAGCAACATAAAATGACTATCCGGGCGGAACACATGGTGCTAAATAGTACAGTTTAAAACATAATTTCACAATGTTTCAAGGCAGATAATTTTCCTGGAGGAATTTTAATCCTCTAATAATCCGATGAATTATAAATTATACCTTAAGTTTAGTCATTCTTGAGCCGGTGACACAGTTCTTCCATAACTCGGCCACTCAAACTGAGAAATGCAGAAACGTTCCGGACCTACAAGTTTAACAACCTCAGCTGAGCAAAGTGCATCACATTTACATCACAGGTAGATAAATGATAAAACAAAAATAAAATTAAGCTTGATGAAAAAAAAAAGAAACAAAAAATGATCATGTTCCAGTTCAACTCCTTCTCGGAAACATGAAGGAAGTCATCTCACTTTTGTTTCCCCCTCACATTAGAGGGGAAATTCCACCTTTACAGTTTTATGTTTTCTTTTCAAGCATCCACCGTCTCATCTTTCGCTTCCATTTTTTAATTATTTTTTTTATTAATGTCAATAAAAATAAGGCTTTAATTTGCGGCGCTCTTTCATTTAAAGTTCCCATGCAAGCAGCAGGTGGTTGCAGACATATTTAGGCCAGTTTCTGTCCTCCAGGTAGCTGCGCTGGAAGAACAGCTAGTAATGTGAGAAAGGCTTGTTGTGGTATCTGATTGGAAGGTTTTGCAGCTATTCTGCACGGCGTTGCGTGTGAACCTCTGGCCCGCTGCCGGATAAGAGGCTGAGTTAAAGCGCAGGTTGCATAAGACCTGAGGAATGTTTTATTTTTGAAAGGCTGCGTGTCACGGAATATGCTGTTTAAATTGGCATTATGCGTGCTCAGGAGTCACGTAGGGGTTTTTATTATTACTGTGAGTAGAATTGTTCTTATTATTTGTAAAAGCGAGACTAATTCGTCCAAATCTGGGACAGTCTGTGTTGCTCAGTCACACAAAAATCAGCTGATTCATTGTTAAATCCTGGAACCCAATGGAAATAATAGTTCCCTCTCTAAACTTTGAAGTGTTTCATGTGGTAATTTTGTTGATTTTGTTATCCAACTCAAAGTGTTTTAGTTCATTTGTTTATTTAACATGAGGTGGACAGAGAACCCAAACTTTGTACTCAAGTAAGAATAGTCAATAATTACAAATAAATGGAACATTGATCAACAGATTTGATGTTTATCGATGATTCAACAAAATGTAACGTTTGTAACTGTATTATGTTTTCATGACATAAAGCACTTTTTTACGTAACTCTTTTTAAAATTTGGTCGCCTGTTTTTTGGGGGGTTTTTAATTCTTAAAAACTAAGAGAAACAAAATGTAAATATTATAATCCCAAACCTACTTAATTACCACCTGTTAAAATCTATTACGAAATCAAGTTTTCTTCCTGAAATTTTATCAAAATTAAGGGTTTGTATCAATTCAGGACAAAGAAAAACTGGTGCATTTTTTAGTAGGCTAGATTATTGTAATGGTGTTTTTACTAATAGTATGCTATAATATTTCTGTCTATCTAGATAGTTATTTAAATAGATATCTATATAGCTAGCTATATATATATATATATATATATGTGTGTGTGTGTGTGTGTATTTAGCTAGCCAACTAAATATTTAGTTTCCAAGCTTCATATTTTACTTGCTAACCAGATATTCAGTTAGCAAAATAAAAGCTAAATATTTTGTCTGTAAACTAAATAGCTTGCAAACTAAATATCTAGTTTGGGAGCTAAATATTTTCCTCGTTAACTACAGCAAATAGCTTTCTGGACTAGTAAACTAGCATTAGTATAATAAGTAGTTTAATATTCTGGACTAAATAGTTAGCGAGCTAAAAGTTTGGTTTTTCTCAATTTGGCTTGCAACCAAATTGAGAAAATATCTATCTATCTATCTATCTATCTATCTATCTATCTATCTATCTATCTATCTATCTATCTATCTATCTATCTATCTAGTCTGAGTGTACGCGTGGCGCCATCTAGAGGAAAAATTGTGAAAGTGCGTCATTTTGTCTCTAGAACTACAAATCCCATGAAGCACTCCACTTTGCACCGCTTCCGCAAAGCTGCGTTTGTTTTCCCAGTTAGCGTTGGATGACGGCGTGCGTCAGCAATGGAGGGTAAAGCTGTGAAAGCGATCCTGTTTGATTTGGACAACACGCTCGTAGACACGAGTCGAGCCGGCGAGGAGGCGCTAAAGAAGGTGATAAAATGTTTTTTTCTCTTCAGTTAAAACTTCCGTTCATTGTTGATGTCTCTGGCTAAGGTTCTCGGTTTAAAGTCTACAACCCTCGCGTTACTTGTTTTATGGAGAAAACCCGTTAACGCGTGCAGTATTTTATTTAATTTACACGGCATAAATAAGAAAGAGTCGATATTTGAACGAACTGGGAAGTGAATGAAGACGTGGTGTCCGCTCCTTAACAGACTGCCGGCGCACGACCTGGAAAGGAGTTATGAAGACCGGCAAGGGAGGAGTTTTCCTCCTAATAGCATGGAAAAACTCGTTTTCACGAGAGGTGATAGCTTATTAACACAACTCAAATTATACAGTTAATATCTATGTTTGTAAAACAGAATTCTAAACAATTGAAATAATTTAATGCATAAGGACATTATTTAAAATCAGCTGTTAAGACTTTAAAACCATTTTAATTTTTTTCATATTCTTTAAAAAAAAAAATTAACATAGAAATACACAAGCACAGTTCTTCAAACGAAAATTAAACTCAGTGGAACATTTCTTTAAATCTAATTATTCAGTTTTTTCTCTCATGTAAATTCGCCCTTACTGTGCTATTCATTATTTTTATGATCACGATTAATCATTTCAGTACAAGTCTGATTTCTGTCAAACAGAATCAAAACAAAGCTCAAGCATCTTGATGTAAATATCTTTCAGCAAATGGAAATTTTTCAGTACAACTAACGATTAATCAATTACCAAGTTAGTTGATGATTATTTTCATAATCAATTAATCACGATTAATTGTTTCAGACCTATTTACGTGGCTTGGTTTGTGTATTTTGCAGACTGGGGAGCTTCTGAAGTCCAAACTGAACCTGGACGACGACACAGTCCGCAGCATTTGTGATAAATTCAAGCTGAAGCTGCTGTGTGAAAGCCCTGACCGGCCGCCTGGCACCTCGCAGGATGACATCCGCATGCGCCACTGGACAGAAAGCATCGCAGAGACTACAGGAAGCAGCGCCGCATCCGACCTGGCTTCTCAGTGCTACTATTTGTGGAAGAACAGCCGGCTGGAACTTCTGTGTCTGACCCCGGAAGTACGCGACCTGCTGAGGCAGCTCCGCGGCCGGTACAAGCTGCTGCTGCTCACCAACGGCGACGCTCGGACTCAGAGGGAAAAGGTGGAGGCGGCCGAATGCGAAGAGTTCTTCGACGCCATGGTGATCGCCGGAGATCACGCCGAGCAGAAGCCGTTCCCGTCCATCTTCCAGCTGTGCTTCGGCATGCTGCAGGTGGAGGCGCAGGACTGCGTCATGGTGGGCGACTCTCTGGACACGGACATCCAGGGCGGGGTTAACGCCAAAGTTCGCGCCACGGTGTGGATTCACAGAGCGGACGGGTCTGAGCTGGACGGTCCGGTGAAACCAGACTACACTGTCCCATCTGTTCTGGACCTGCCGGCCGTCCTGGCACAGCTGCAGTGACGTGAATGTGACCAGATTGTTTTCTAACCTCCATATGTTTACAAATATTTTCATATTTTATTAAGTTTTAACACCGTATGTTAAATTTAAGATACTACAATGAGTGAAGTGTGAAGCAGAAGTTAACATGAAGATTTAATTATTTAGCTGTTTTTGTTCAACGGTCGAGTGATTACACAACATAAATTAGTAAATAAACTAGAAATAACAAGAATGGAATAGTTCATTCAAATTCGTTAATTTCCAGGCAGAAACTTGGCTTTTATATGCAGGGTTTCCCTCAGTGTATGACAAGCCTGGCGGGCCACCAGGCGTTACTTGTTCCCTGCCAGGCTTAGTATTGCTAATTTCTTGGATTTTTTTTATGATTCCCTTATTATAAGACTTTATAGTTGGTGTTTAAGTATTAATGAAGTCTTCCAAACACGCATAACTATCAAAAGATGTTATTAAATGTTATTTTAATAACATTTTAATCTTATTAAATTTAACTCAAAAGCACGGTGGGCGGCTGGAGGACTGTCTTGGCGCCCTGAGCACCGGATTTAGCACCGGGAGAAACCTAATATGGGGTGTCATTTGGAAAATTACACTGTAAAAATGAATAATCTTGGTTATTTAGTCGGAGAAAAAAAAACTGCGGTTAATTTTTCTACATCTTACCCATCCATAAATGTCAGATTCAAACTAAATGTTTATTTAGAAAGCTAAATATTTCATTTGTTAGCTCAACTTGCAAACTAAACTTTAAGTTCACAAGCTAAACATTAGATTAGTAAACTAAGTAGCTTTGTATTCTGGACTAAACATTTAGTTGACAAACTAAATATTTGAGTTATAAACTCCATGCCTTTAAACTAACTATTAACTTTGCAGATTAAATATTCAGCTTGCAGACTAAATTTATAGTTGGCCACCAGTTAGCAAGCTGAAAGCTGATTATCTGGTTTGTTAGATAAATAGCTTGGTTTTCTGGACTAAACATTTAATTAGCAAGCTAAATACAGTTTGTAAACTAAATAGCTTGCTGTTCTGGACTTGGTTCGAAAACTAAATATTTTATTTGTAAACTAAATAACTTAATATTGTGACTAAATATTTAATTAGCAAACTTTGCCAACTAAATAGTTTGTTATTCTGGAATAAATGTTTAGTTGGCAAGCTAATATTTTATTTGTATACCAAATAGTTGGGTATTTTGAAGTAAATATTCAGCTAGTAAGCTAAATATTTGGCTTATAAACTAAATAGCCTGATATTTAGATTCAATATTCAGTTAGCAAGATTAATATTTCCTTTATAAACTAAATTGTTTGGTATTTTGAAGTAAATATTTAATTAGCAAGCTAAATGTTTGGTTTTTCAACAGAATATCTTTCTATTCTGATTAAACTAGCTTACTGTTTTGGACTTATTGGCAAGCTAAATATTTCATTTGTAAACTAAATAGTTTGTATCTAAATGTTTAGAATCGCAGCTTCTGAAACGTTCAGCTCATCAAGCTGCTACTAATAACCATCACGTAATAAAACTGTGACAGTTAAAAATCTTTTATTTAAGGGTCAAAACATGCAAACTTTAGGGCTACCTGATAAACAGCTGCAGAGGAAACAGGCTTTGACTGTTCCTTTCACTTCACATCGAGTTTCACTTTGATGTTCATCGCTGCCAGCTCAGCCACGAAGTAACGGAAAACGTACGGAACAGAAACGGAGTCCACGGAGTCGCTCTTCCCGCACAAACTGCACACCGTCTTCCGGTGGCGCATAGCCGACCAGAACGGCGGCGGTTTCTCCAGCAGCGGCGACAGCAGGCTGCCGCAGTCCACGCACACCTGCGCCACGGAGCGGTCCGAGCAGTTGAACAGCCGGTCCTGCAGCAGGAAGGACGAGCCGTGGGCCAGCAGTGCGTCCCGCTCCATCTCCCCGAACCGAATCCCGCCCTGGACGTTCCTTCCTCCCAGTGGCTGGTTGGTCACCTTGTCCCGCGCTCCCGTCGTGCGCACCTGGAACTTATCGGACACCATGTGGCGGAGCCGCTGGTAGTACACAACGCCGATGAAGATGTCGGCCTCCAGCTCCTGGCCGCTCAGCCCGCTGTAGAGCCGCTCCGTGCCGTAGTAGTTGTAGCCACCGGCGTGCAGCATCTCCCCGAAGTACTCCAGCGCAGAGTTCTGCTCGGAGAAGGTGAACGGCGTGGCGTCGTGGCTCAGGCCGTGCATGGCGGCCGACTTCCCGGCCATGCTCTCGATCAGCATCCCGATGGTCATGCGAGACGGGAAGCCGTGCGGGTTGAAGAGGATGTCTGGGCTCATGCCGCTCTCTGTGAACGGCATGTCCTCGGCCGGCCACAGGCGGCTCAGGATGCCCTTCTGGCCATGGCGGCTGGCGAACTTGTCGCCGATCATCGGGTTACGCGGCACTCGGACAGTGATGCAGACACGTTTGAAGAGACCCGATCCCGTGTCGTTGCTGCAGACCTTTATGTTGTCAACGACACACGCCTCTTGGCTCCTACAGACACAAAACAAACAGTTAGTGTTTTCACGTCTGATAGCCCGGAAAATTAAAGCATTTGTCACATTTCAACTGCTGTGGTTCCCTTCAGAGTAGCACTACTTCAACAATTTTTACTCAAGTAAAAGTTAAAAGAAATTACTCAAAGAAAAAGTCTTTGGTAAAACGTGTCTAGTAAATTTCTGGTGAAAACATTTTTATTTTTCATTCAGTGGGTAGAAAATCCAGAAGTTTTACTAAAGTAAGAGTAAAAATACTTCATAATAAAAGTAAAAAGTGCAGAGTTGTAGAACGTATTTTTTCAAAAGTCACTCAGGTGAATGTAGTTGAGTAAATGTAACTAGTAACTACCCAACTCTGGTTCTCTTTCCCACTGCACTGCGTCAAATGAACCAAACTGAAAAACCCGTTCCCCTCCTCGCCTGTGGGGGCGCTGCACCAAGAACTACTGAAGAAAACTACACAAAACTTTCTGGAGAAAAATGGCACAACTTTCTTCTTCACAAAATGTAAACAAAAATGAAGTGGCGTCAAATTTCAGCAGCTGCTGGATTTCTCTTTTGTCTTTGGTAAATAAAAAAACCCAAGTTATTTCTCCCTCTGGTGCTCAACTAGCAAGTTTGTTGTGGTTGTATTTACCCAGAATGCCATGTGCTGTAGTCCCCTTCCTGCTTTCGGAGCGGTCTCTGGTCTGCTTGGTGTTCACAGCGTTTGAACCGAACCAGAGTTCATTTCAACCGAACCGAGACAGGAGTTTGTAGGTGGACCAGAAATCGCTTTTTGGTCGATTATGTGTTCGTAATCGACCAAAAAAAGAGATTTTTACAGATTATCCGTCTCTTATTTACGAGAGACGGATTTAACGAGTATTTAAAACAGTGGAGTTTGTGTCTGTTCGGGGTATAAAGCGAAAAGTGACCTGTAGAAGTTGACGTGGCTCTGTCCCGTGTTCAGGTTGATGTAGCTGTAGAACGGGTCTCCATACTGAAGCACCGACCCGATGTGAGGCAGCCCGTCCGCGTCCAGCTTCCCGTTCACCTTTGGGTCGCCTGGCTTGGCCCCGAACACCACGCCGTCCTCTCCCTTCACCTTCTCCGCCAGGTCCACTAACTCTGTCTTGTAGATACTCCCGTGAGCGAAGCCTCTCTCCCACGACGACTTGTTCACAATCTAACAACATCGAGAAGCTTTTTCAGGCTGATTAACCCATTTAACAAACAAACACGGAGCACCTAACATGAAACTACCCCACAACATGTTATTATATATAACCTGAAATGAAAATATTAGTTCTTAAATCAGTTACCGTCATGAACAAATCTACTTCTGACTTATTCAGACATTCTGAAAGTGTGCTATCAAATACATAGAAATTAAAAAAAGAATGTATGCATTAAAAACATTTTACGGCTATTTGTAATTTAGAATCACAATAAAAGAAAAACAGACATGAACCACCTTCTGCACCATTAAATTATAAAAATAACAGCCCCAGTTCTAGAAATTGTACTTATTTGACAATTTAATCATTTTAAATTAAATAAAAGCGTTATAAGCAAACTAAGACGTAAAAATAAAACAGTTCTCACCAACTGAGACTCGTTCACAAAACGAATCTAATCGTTCGTGAACGAGATATCACAGCGGGTTTAACTTCGATCATAAATATTCCTGACGTTGTTTTCTTTCTATCAGTTTCTTCATTTTTCTTCTGAATGACCCGGCTTTAAGGCTTTTACCCATTATTTCTTCTAAACACAATTCTTTGGTAAGATAGCTGTGCGCGTCGCACTTTTAGATGACGTCACGGCCAATAAAAGGCCGTTTACATGCAGTACCTTACAGACCACTAGAGGGCGCCCGGGGACCACAGCTTGATAAAACTGCTACAGAAACCAGACCGTTAACCGGCGCTTACCATGGCGTCCTCCATGTCGTAGCCCGTGTAGGAGATGACGGCGACGACGGCGTTGGTGCCGCTCGGGTAGTTGTCCAGGTTGTAGTGGTCGTACATGTAGGGCCGGACCAGAGCGCTCTGTGGCGTCTGGAGCCGGTACAGCTTGTTATCGGAGCGATCCGTGAAGGAGTGCAGCGGGAATCCCATCGTCTGCTTCCCTGCAGTGGAAAATGGCCGATTAATCAATTCCCCAACGCTGCGCAGTCCTTCCAGAATGGTTTATTTATGATTGTTAAGCCTTAAAATTAGGGATGGACTTAAAGTTTTATCATGATATTTGTTCTGTGTGGTTGTGAATCACAATATACACATTCAATAACAGTCGATATAATTAATTAGCTATTTCTTATTTTAAATATCTGAAATACTACAAAACTGGTGACATTTTCTGTTTTAGTCACAGGTTTCTCACCGTTATTTTATATTAAGTCAGATTTTAAGCATGTGGTAAAAACTTTAAACTGCTGCCGTGTTAGTTATCTAGCAGGTTGTTGCTAGGTAACCAAAGAGAGAGACAGTTGATTCCACCAGTCTAGCTTAGCTAGCAGAGAGATAAGACTTTATTGATCCCACAGGGGAAATTTTCTTTGTCCCAGCATAGCACACAATAAAAATGTAAATAAGTAAATAAATAATAAATAAAGTAATAATAATAATAAACATATAACAATGAGAAACAGTCCAGACCGGCAAACTGTCGTCATGGCACAAATTGATATATAAAATTACAAAGTTTGTTTTTCAGTAAAATCTTGCTGGATGCTTGTGGCATGACTTATTATGAAATACAAAACTTGTTGTGTTATACTTGACATTTTCCATTGAAGAACATAAAAACTCGTCATGGAAAACCTCATCCTAAAAAACTCTCCAACAAACATTGGATGGACACATTTGTGCCATTCTTGAATTTCAGCCAAGGGCCACAGAAAATTAACCAAAGGGCCACAAATGGCCTTTGGGCCACGGTTTGGACAGCCCTGGTGTAGCTGACTTACCCATCTGGCACTGGTACATGTTCCTGGGGCTCTGGTTGTGGTCGGAGTAGGGGATGAAGTTGGCCACCACGCTGAGCATGCTGTGGGGGAAAAGCTCCTGGTGCGTGCTAACGCCCGGCTCTATCTCCGCCTCCAGGATCCCCACGTTGAGGTAAAGCTGCAGGTGATCGCAGTGCAGCTGGTTTAGTGCTGTTGGTTCCCCAAAAGCAGTTTAAAAATGTGTTAATAAGGCATAGTTTACCTGTTCAAATGTGCCAATCAGCTCTTGCTTCCCAAGAGCCAAGTTCTGGACGGGTCGCATCATGCGGCACGGTGTAGTGAAGAGGAACAGGCCCGGATACAAACTGGGCTTCCCGGTTTTAGGAACCAGGACGATCTCAGTCCAGGGAGGGACTTTCTTCTGTCCCAGAACCTGAGGAAGAGTTCAGAGGTCAAGTTTAGCTGGGAAAAACGACCAGGAGGATGAGAAATATTCATCCAAGTCACCTTAAAGCGGCGCAGCGAGTCGGCGACGGACCGAGCCAAATCAGCTTCGACCCAACCGACAACGGACCCATCTAGAACCACCGGGTAGCAGTCAGAGAAGGCCTGACCCGGAGGACCGTCCACCGGGGTGACACCTGGGGGGGAGGAGAGAGACATGAGAAAAACAGAAGACAAAAGAAAAATGGCAGATTGAAAGAAAGAAACAGAGAAAAAAGGAAAATAAAGAAAGGAATGAAGAAAAAGCAAAAAAATTGGAAAATTTAAAAAAATTAAGAGAAAAGAAAAAGGGAATAAACGAAATAGAAAAGAAAAAAGGGAATAGAAAAAAGGTAAAAGCAAACAGAATACAAGAAAAAAGAAATGAGAAAATGAAAAAACAAAAAGGCAAAATAGATGAGAGAAAGAAAGAAAGAAAGAAAGAAAGAAAAAGCAACAGAAACCAGTGATGTCGTCCTCACCCAGCGAGCAGAGCAGCGCCGGCAGCGCGGTGGTGTAGGCGGTGGCGGTGACGACCTCGCAGCTCGCCGTCATGTGGTTCATCAGGCCACAGGGCTCGCCGTCCGGCGTGTGGACCGGACACAGGAAGCCCCAGGACTCCGGCAGCAGCTTCCTGACCGACGTCGTCCTCATCTTGGCGAAGGCGGCTCCTCTGTGGACGCAGCGGAAATGCGACAGGTAGCGGATGAAGTTCAGCTTGTCGGCCACGACGCACAGGCCCGTCATCTGCAGCATGCCGAGACCTGGAGGACGAAACGACCTTTAACCCCACAGAAAGAGCCCACAGAGTTATGGTAGCATTTAAGCTAACATAAAGGCATTTCTTTGTTTTGACCCGTTTAAGGAACTCCTCTTTTCAGTGGTAGCAGCTGTTCTGGTGGTTGCTAAACTTTAAATTAGCTGCTCATCCTCTCCCAAACATTAAGATAATTTCTTTAATCACAAGTTAAGCTAGCTAGATAGCCGCTTTTTCTGGTTGTTGTTGTGCGTACCTGTTTTGGAGTGCAGGTTCCCGGTGGCCAGCAGATATTCAAACGGTTTGGTTAAATCCAACCCCATGGATAACAACTTCATCACATGCTCAGTGCTCAGTTCGCCGGTCAGCTTGGACCCTCGCTTATCGAAGGAAATCTTCACCGACGTTAGCCACGCCGTTAGTTTCTCCTGCGGGAGAGATTCAACAAAGACGATGTTCACACGGGTTTTACAAGTTGTTTGTGGGTATTTTCAAAGGAAAGAAAACAAATGAAGAAAGGAAGCAAAGATGTAATAAAAAACGACAAAGGAAAGAAATGAAGGAAGAAAGGACATGAAAAGGTAAAGGAAAGAAGATAGAAAGGACACAAAAAACGAAGGAGGAGACAAGAGGGAGGAAGGAAGGATTTAAAAACAGGGAAGGAAGAAAGAAAGGAATCAAAATAGAAGTAAAGGAGACAAACAAGGTAACACAGAAGGAAAGGAGAGATGAAGGAAAGAGGGACAGAAAGAAGGAAGGATACAGAGGAGATAGGAAGAACCCAAATAAGGGTGGGTGGGTCTGACCTTCAGGAACATGAGGTAGAGCTGACCCGGAGTCAGAACCTCCTGGCACATCAGGCTGTCCGGGTTCTCCTCCATGCACTCCAGCTTGGCGAAACTGAAGAGCTTCCGGGTCGAGAAGCACAGCAGATAGAACTTCTCCAGGTCCGACTTCAGGTGGATGCAGACGCATTCGCTGCACACAAAACGCAGAGTTTCATTTTTATGCGGCGTTGACTTTCCTGCTCTTCCCAGGGAGTTGATGTCACCACATGCAACGCATAACTCAACGCCACACCTCTACAGCATTAAATCACACTTTTAAAAAAGTATTATCTGATAAACTGGCTTGCCATACAGGAACGTCGAGAAGGACGCAAGTACTGAGGAAAAGTTTAACACTTTCAGTCGCTCGTTTCAAAAAGTGAAACTCATTATTAGGGTTGGACAATAAATCAATAACAATATAACATTTGATGAAAATCAATAGATAACACATCAGAGAGGACATTCAATAATCAATATGTAGACTATTCACTGAACTCTGATCCAGAAGCTAGATTGGTATTATCAACTGACTCGCTCATTCTTTGGTTGCCTAGCAACTCGCTCATTCTTTGGTTGCCTAGCAATGGCCGGATGAGTAACTGCCGCAGCAGCAACTTAAAAGTTTCTCCTCATAACTGCTTAAAAATAAAAAAACAGAACAGTATTTTCTGTTCTTAATACTGTTTTAAGAACAGTATTTCTGTTCTTAAAACAGAACAGAAATACTGTTCTGTTTTAAGACAAAAGATTAATCAACAATTATCAACAATTATCAATTGATTAATCAACAATTATCAATAGACTGATATAAAACGCTGATATCGTGATACATTTTTAAGACATGTCACACAGCTTATTTATTATATACATTAATTATACAGAGTGAAATATTTCAAGCCTTTATTTCCTGTAATTGTGATGATTTCGGCTTAATGTGAATGAAAATCCAAATTTTTTGTGTTTTAGACAGAAAAGTCAGATTTCTGGTGCTTTGGTCTCTAGTAGCCCTTATTTTAAAAGGACAACTTTGTTTTCAGAGAGTCCATAATTTATGTTTTTTATATTTAAAATGTCTTCCAATTCAGTGTAAGATGTTCATTAGAATTTGAAACGTATTCACCATTTAGTGAAAATGGTCTCAAAACAACAATATTGTTATTTATTGCAATAATTTTCAGGTAATTTATCGTCCCAAGCCTAGTTGTCTGGGGTAATTTTGTCCCAATTAAAAATAGGAAGTCAAACTTTTGTATTATTGTTGAACTGAAGTGAAGGGCCACACACAATGAGACCACAAATGGCCCCCAGGCCACACATTGGACACCCCTACTTTAACCACTAATCCTCAAAATTACAATAAAAGACATGAAAGCTTTCTAAAGGGGTTCTTTGAACATTATAATAATAAGTGCTTACTTTAGCAGGAAGTTGGCGCATTGCTCGTTGGTGTACCACTCCGGTGTGCTCAGTTTGACCCGGAAGCGCTCGCCCAGGTAGTCGAGCACCTTGCTGCGGGTGGTGCAATCCTCCTCCGACACCATGCGCAGCATTTCTGACACGCAGGTCTTATAGAAGGAGTTGTCCTCGCTGCCTTTGATCAGCTCCTGGTAGATCTGCAAGTCTGTGAAGTCCACCAGAGCCTGAGCAGCCGAGAGTCAAACAAAAATACTAACTTAAAGTCAGGAGGGCACCGACACACTTTTTCCAATACCGAAAAAGTGTAAATTTTTTCCAGAAATTTACTCAATTTTTTTCTACTTTATTTGTAGAAAATTTTTTAGACCAGTCCCAAAATTTCTGTGTTTTTCATAGCAAAGTTTTGACTTTGAAACTCAGGAATTTCCAAGATTTTATTTAATTTTTTAAAATTTCTGTGACTAAAAATTTCTGAGATTTTTCTAACAATTTAGCAATACAGCCACCTGGGATTTAGTCCACTCAAAACATTTCTTTTTGTAAAACACAGACATAAATATAAAACTCCTTTTAGGGTCTTTGTAGATAGGAAAAAAGGAGTAAATACCATCAGGAAATAGATTAATAAAGAAAGGAGAAAAAAAGGAAAAAAACTTTAAATTTCAGAGTTTAAAATGTTTTAAATTTGCTGGAAAAAACAGAATTTTTTAGATTAAGATTTAAAAAAAATCTAGAAAAAAAACGTGGGAATTTCTGAGTTTGAAAAGTCTACAATTTCCTAGAAAATCTCAGAAATTTTGATATTAATCTCAGAAATTCTCAAGCAAACACTCAAATATTGAAACTAATGTCAGAACTTTTCTAGAAAAAAAACTTTAAAATTCCTGAGTTTCAAAAGTAGAAAATTTTCCACTTTTGAGAATTTTCTTTTGAAATTCAAAAATTTTAAAGTTTTTTTCTTGAGAATTTCAGAGACTAATCTCAAAATTTCTTAGTCTTTCCTAGCAAATTTTGGATTTTCGCAGCTCATAAATTTCCAAGTTTCTCTATCAAATTTCTACAATTCATCTCAAAATTTCAGTTTTGTTTTTTTTCAGAAATTTACTCTTTTTTTTCAAAATTTCAGGGGGTTTTTTCCAGAAATTTACTCTTTTTTTTTTTCTGATACGCCGTTATATAAATGCACTGGATTACAAATGTGTTTGATAACTTTTAAACACATCAAGAAAGAGCAATTAGGAATTATAAATACAACGTAAAATAAATAGAATCAGACTGAATAGATCTGCACTCATGGATCTGACACATGTCGTAGAATTTTATCATTATCCGATATCGGATAATATCGGATCCGATACCGGTACCGGTCCGATACCGGTATCGGATCGGTGTGTTACCTTCAGAGCGAAGCCGAGCGGCAGGAAGAACAGCTCCTTCTGGTAGATGAAGTTCAGCATCACGGTGCCGTTCTCCAGGTAGTGGAGGTTCATGTTGATGGCCGAGTGCTCCTCCCTCACGCAGTGCAAGGAGATACCTGCCAGCAGGGGGAGGGGCTCGTTCTTAAAGGGGCGGCGCTCGTTTTTAAAGGGGCCGTGGCTCTGCGTCCTTACCGTACTGGGTGTATCCCTGACCGCGGCTCTTCCACCTGGGCCTGGACATGGCGACCGGAAAGTTCCTCCTCTGCTGGATCAATATGCGGACGACCTTCTCGATGCCGTTCATGATAAAGTAACCTCCCATTTCCTGCCAAATCAAGGATAATTAGCCGGATTTAACTGGAACAACTTCTTTGCTCTTAAAGTCACAGCTTTACTTTATAAAATCTGGACTTTTACACTTTTAATAATATGAAATGATTATGGATGTCAAATCTCCCCCGCAGCATGATGCTGCCACCACCTCCGCCACATAGTTAGTTGTTAGGTATTAACCTCTCTAAGATGGTGGTATAAACCTAACTGGGTACCTGATGAATCTTTAGCATTTCATTCACTTTGTGCAATGCACCAGCATGATGCTGCCACCACTCTATTTTAAAATTAGTATAGCCTTCTTGTTTACATCTACAAATAGAGTCTGGATTTTCTGCAACAGCTTGCATAGTGAGTAATCATTCCACCATTGAAATAAATCACTTAAAGCTTGAATCTGATTGGCCGTCATGGTTGATGATGACATCACGGACGGCGTATCGAACCTCTGCCTCTTCATGATGCTTTACGAGCTCCTTAGGCGACAAGCCGTGGAGGTTGCAGAGCTTGGACTTCACCATGATCGGCACCCGGCCCAAGGACTGCTTGATGATGCCTTTCGGGATGCCGTTGACCGCCCAGCTGATATCTGCCTAAAACGACACAACGCGCTGTCAAACAGAGGTCAAAGGTCTCCGTTTTGATCCCGATCTGAGGGACAGGGCCTTACCACCAGCTTTCCTCTGTAGGAGCACCTCCTGCCTCGGCACTCTGCGGGGTAAACCTTCATCTCGGTGCAGACGCTGCCCTTGGCGACCATTGGGTTGTGGATGGAGGCTTCCACAAAGGCGAGGGTCACTTTGTCCTGTCTGAACATGAACTCCAGGGGCGGGATAGCCTGAGAGGAAACACTGGGTAAAAATCAAACATGGACGATGCCCAGCTCATAGCTAAAAACAATACATCAATAACAGTATATAGCAGGATAAACATAATATCACTATATTATGTCTAGGAAATATTCAATATTCACTGAACGCCAATCCTTTCAATTTCAAGTTTCCCTCCATGTCTCACAACTGCTTAAAAATAAAAAACAACAAAAACTGGATGAAACAAGAAAGGTTACGCCACCAGTTTGGCTGTATTTCACATATTTAAAGGAAAAAAACTAATCAATAATTATTGATATGGACTGATATGAAATGCTCTCTGTTACAGCTGCATCTCAAATTAACATAGTGGGGAAAGGTTATTTAATTAGTTATCAATTCAGTTCAATAAAGTGTAGACGTTCCAGATTAATTCCAAACAAATGTATATTTTTGTGTGTTTTTTTATGTTAAAATTAATTGTAATAATAACACCTTACAATTAATAATAACCAAAAATTAAACTTCTCAGAAAAAAACTATTATTTTTGCACTTTTCACAGATAATTTCAAGCATTTCCAAGGTCAGTCTTCCAAAAATGTCACATTTTGTGAACTAATTGTTTTATCACAATTTTTTTTAGATAAAAACAATACAAATGAACTAAAAAAAAGGCAGTTTGAATTAATTTTTATTTGATATTATCCGACTGTTATTAATAATGTCTTGAACCGCATTCTATATTCTATTCTACAGGAAGTTAATATGTTATGTTTAGAAATGTCTTTCTGTTACAACTGGTAGGACAACAAAACACAAATTTAACAATTTTAACAAACATATA